>MU273758.1:0-35267 GCA_022160365.1 Vararia minispora EC-137
GGGCGGAGCAGTTGATGGGGAGGGCGTCGGTGGAGTAGAGGGGGACGTGGGGGCGCAGGAGGAGGACGGCCTGTGTGCGGCGGGGGTCCAGAGGGAAGAACGGAGAGGGGGGACGGAGCGCACCTTCATGCCGCGGTTGGTGAGGAATGTCTGGCACGTCTTGCAGTCGAGGATCCAGACCTTGTGCGCGATGGGCTGTGCGGGCGGCGGCGGCGGCGGGAGGATGTGCTCGGCGGGGGCGTCGATGGGGCGCCAGGACGCGTAGGGAGCCGGGTATGGCGCGGGGTGGAGGGCGTGGTGCAGGAGCGGGCTGTAGGACGGCCGGGGCGGGTGGGCGAAGGGCAGGCGGAAGGCGTGCGCAGACGGCGGGTAGGCGAGGTCGAGCGAGGCGGGGGCGTCGCGGGCGGGGGACTCGGCGGGCATGGCGGCCGTCGTCGGGTGCGCGAAGAAGGAAGGAGCGGGAGTTAAAAAGGAGCGACAAGGCAGGAAAGCGAACGAGAATCCGCCAGGACGACGGCGGCGCGCTGCTGAGAGCTGTCAGCCTTCCGCCCTCGTCTTCCTCCGCCTCCGAACGCCGCCACGCGCTCCCCCGCCATCAGAATCCCCCGAGTGCCCCTGACCGCTGAACTCCCTTGCCGGCTCGCACAACTCCTGACGTCCTCCATTCCGTGCCACCATCCATAACTCCGCCCGAGCACTGATAGATTGCCACTCGCATACGCCATCCTGCCAGACTTTCCGCCAGAACGCCTCCACGTGCAGCCGCACGTCCACAAGCACCGGGTCGGCGAACTGGCCGCGCGATAATCAGCACAGACCCGCCTTCCAGCAGAAGCACCTAAGCCGACAGCTGTACCGCACACTCGAACGGTAACGGGTAATATTAATATTGTCCACCCGGACAGCGCGCTTCACATTCGCACGCGGCCGAGACGAGACGCCCGAGGACGCTGACCCGTGAGCCTGCAGGCTCGCGAGAAGCGGAGGGAGCCGGCACGCGTGTACGAAGAAGGTTCGCGACGGAATCGCGCCCGCGCACGTGGCGTCCGCTTCTTGCCCAAGGGCCGTGGACCGCACCATGACGTCCGTACATACTCACGTCGGCGCAAAGCACGCCATTCCCGCGCCGCCAGAAACGTACTACAATCGCGCTCGCGACTGCGCCCTTCTCTCTCGCATTCCGATCCCGCTCCGCTCCAGCTCTCAACCGCCTTCGAAGTTCAAACGGGCCCTCTCTCATCCGTGCGAGCCCGACTGCGACCGCGCGACGAGCGCTGTAGGTCACACGACAACGCCGTGGGTCCCGCGGCCGGCGTTGAGACGTGCGTTCTCAGGCTGCTGTGACTGGGGTGCGCCACGGAGAGGCCGACGGCTGTAGGAGAGCGGGATGAAGGCATGGTAGTGCTCGCTGTCACGCCACATCAGTCGTGCTGCCCGTACACCGTCTTTCTACCGCGAACAGTCAAGTGATGACGTCAACGCTGGATACGCAGTGCGCACGCGAGACGTCGAGCCGGTCATGGTCTTTGACGACCCGGCGTATACGTGTCGTGCGTTGACCCGGTTTCAGGGTGGCCCGGCGTTAGCCGGGACGGACGCGGGCAACGGCGAGCCGCTCGGGTGGGCGGGTCTCGCCAGTGCACCATGGTTTGCTCAGCGCGTGGAGAATGACCTGGCTCGGCACATGTGCATGCGTGTGGGGACGGCTATGCGCTGTCGGTTCGCGGTAGGAGGGAGGAGGAAACAAAGAAAGGTGCCAGGCTACGCTGCCTTGAGCACAGAGTGTATCGCGGTCACGAGATCGGACGTTCGAATCAATCACCGGGCTGGAGTCGGCGGGGCGCTCGGCGTGATACAGCAGTAGCCAGCGCCCTATATAAGTGCGCCGTTACACGCCGTACGTCGCTCCTCTCACCCCATCGCCATGCCATCCGGCTCAATCGTCGTCGACCCCGACGGGACACAGCTCTCCTACACCGACAGCGGCGCACCCTCCACTCCCAAATACACCACCATCATCGCCGTCCACGGCCTCGGCTTCAACGCCAGTGCGTGTGCCCAAAGTCCGACACACCCACCAAGCCGACGCGCAGCTTTCCAGACGTATTCAGCGCGGTCCAGCCCGCCGCGTCCGCCCGCGCCATCCGCTTCGTCGCCGTCAACCGCCGTGGCTACGGCACCTCGACGCCGCTCGCCCCTGCGGAGCTCGACACGGTGCGGGACGGCACGCCCGACGCGCGCGCGCAGCTGTGGCGCAAAGTCGGCGTGCAGCTGCTCACGTTCGTCGACGCGTTCGCGCAGCGGCATGCGCTCCCCGCGCTCTCGGACGACCGCGAGCCGGGCGGCATCGCGCTCGTCGGCTGGTCGTTCGGCAATTCTGTGACTTTGCCCGCCGTCGCGGGCATCAACGCCGTTCCCGCTGACGTGCGTGCGCGGCTCGCAACGCACCTGCGCGCGCTCATCCTCCAAGGTGATTCGTCAACCGTCCATCTCAGCGCTAACCTCCGTCCCCTATCCTCCAGAGCCACCACCCAGCCTCGACGCGCCGCTCCCCGCACAGCTCTGGCTACCGCTCTACAACACGCAGTTCCCAGACCCAACGAAACTTCCCCTCTTCGCGCAGTGGATCTCCGCCTACTTCGACCACCCGGACCTCTCCGCGCGCACCGAGGCCGGCCTCGAATTCTTCGTACCTTCCCTCCGCACGCCGCCCTCGATCTGGACGCGCCCTGACGCGCTCGCGCCTGCGCTCGACGTGGGCGAACCGGCGCAGGTCGACGTCGCGACGGCGGAGGGCATGGCGGAGCAGCTCGCGACGGCGTACGATGCTGCGCTGTTCGACCCCGCCATCCGCGCGGCGCTGCCGCGTATGCGCGTGCGTTACTTCGTCGGCACGCGGACGCCCGCGTTCTTTATACACTACTTCTGGGGGGTGCAGGATAAGGCGGATGGCTTCGGCCGCGGGCTCGTCGACTTCAAGATCGTCGAGGGGGCGAACCACTTTGTAAGTGCCTTTGGACCCGTGTTGAGGCGAGTCCGTTGATTGTTTATGTCTGTAGATCTTTTGGGACCACCCTGAGGAGGCGATGGATCTCTATTGTGAACTCGTCGCGTGACGACTTGTGATTTGTCTATTCGTCGAGCCGTCTGTAACGGCCGGCGACCTGTGTATCCGAACCTACCCGTTGTGCATCTGCGTCGACACTACGCAAGATAGCCACCAATCCACGATTGTCTCTCGTCTCCCGCTCATCAGTCCGTAAATCCTGGGACGACGCCGTCAATGCCACTGACTGCTGTCCCCCCGATTCGCAGTGCTTCCGGACGAGATGTCCCCGACTGGAGCGACGTGACGGAACGATGGACTGAACTATTACGACGGCTGGCGCGCGACACCTTGCGCTCCCGACTAGTCTGTTCGACCATGAGCGTTGAGTCTTGGAAGCCGGTCGCGGAAGAAGACCAGAGCGCGTCCTCTCGACGGCGCCTTCTCCGCAGTCAGGTGTTGTAGGACGTGCTTCTTCTTCACAGGGCTGCGCTCGGAAAGGTGAACCGTCTGCGCCCTGCGCCAACAAGGATACATAAGACCTTGCGCCTCACTCTGAGCCACGATTCGCCTGCAGTATACTTATCGATACTCACCTGTCAACGCTCGTCTCGCCCTTCATCGATCCGCAGAAACCCCGCCTCACTAGGCATCGTCCTCTGCACTTGTGCTTTCTCATGGGTGAATCGTACACATGCGACGTCTGCGGGCTGACGATGTCAGTGCGGAGCAAAGACGGCCATCTAGCCGGAAAGCGGCACCGGAAGAATGCCCTCGAGGGTACGTCTTCCTCGGCTGACAGATACGGGTGCGCGAGGACCGATTCGCCTCCTTTCTCCGCTGCGTCGTGCACGTCCACTTCAGGAAACGCGAGTGTCCTCGCGGCCGAACCTCCCCTCACAGCCCCACTCCCACCGTCCTCCGCTTCCTCCGCGGAAAAGCGTGCGGAGCCCGTCTCTGCATCTCCGCCACAGGCCGCATCGTCGTCTGGAACTGTTCCCCCGGCGGGAACGAATCGGAAAGGCAAGGGCAAGCAACGCGCGTCGGTCTCCGGACTCGTCCCCGTGTCGTCGTATCGCGGCAAGAAGGCTTCCGTCCCGACCGGCGGACAAGGGGAACGCGCGTCCGGAGGCACCGGAGGTCAGTCAGGGCCAGCTGGCGGTGTGCAAGCGGCGGGCGGGCGCGAGCAAGCATCGGACAATGCAGGACAGGCGGCATCCAGTAGTAGATCGGCACAGAGCAGCCGTGGACGTGGAAATTTCGCAAGGCGAGGCGGACGAGCACGAGGGCGTGGCGGCCAGCCCGGCGGGGCCGGATCTGCCGTCCGGGCCAGCGGACGGGGCGGTGGTTCGAGCGCGGGAGGAGGCACGCGCGTTCAGTTCGTGCGCGGGCGCGGGCGTGGGCGCGGGCTCGGCCGGGGTCGGGGACACAGGGCGGGTGCGCCGGGCTCCTCTAGCGCGCCGGCTCCGGCCGGAGAGCCGGACGACTCGGACGACGGGAGCTCCTCGAGCGGCGACGACTCCTCCGGGTCGGAGCCGAGCAGCAGCGACAGTGGCGCACGCTGCAGGAAGTGCAGGCGTGGTGGACGGCGGGAATCGAGTATCGACTCGTCCGAGGCACGCGAGCTCCTGCATGACATCGACACGGCGTTCGGATTGCTCCCGGGGGGCGGCGCATACAAGGAAAGTAACCATTATGTGTACGATGGGGACGGGAACTGGTGGGAGATCTAATGACATATCACTGCACGAGCCTGTAAGATACACGCCGCAATCACAGCTTGTCGCCGATCTTCTCCTTGACCTCCTTCCACGACGGACGCGGGATGTCGAAGCCTTCGCTCACGCGCGCGTAGGTGTCGCCGCCGAGCCGTGACAAGATGCGCAGCTTCGTCGGATCTGCCTGCAGCCCATCGGGCTGCAGGACGGAGTTCCGGACGTGCGCAAGCTGAACGCGCCCGATGATAATCGTTGTTGAGGGGTTTTCCTCGCCGTCAGGGATAATGTCCTGATGACTGTAGTACTGTTCAGCGTGCAGTGAGTGACTGGGAGACGAGGGTCTGATTTTCCGGACACTTACGGTGCATTCCAAGCTGACAGCACTATCTTGAACGCGTTCTGGCTTAACCTGAACCTACCGGAGCGAAGTGAGCCTCATCCGTAAGCTCGGGGAGACGGAGCATACGCTGGGCATTCCCTTCAGTCCAGACACGATCCACTCGTCAACATACGCGGGTGCCTCGACCGAACAGGAGTTCGCCGCTTCAATGAAGGGCTCGCTGATAAGATTCAAAACGAACTCTTTAGTTGAGAGGATGTTCTCGCGCGTGTCTTTGGGGCGGTTTCTTGGGATTGTGCACGAAATCATCACGAGCGGAGGCTTAAAGGCTACCTGGTCTGTGATATCAGAATGCACGACACGCGAGACGACCGGGAGGCACCATCTGGAAGAAACTATCGGGAAGTGTGAAAAGAACGGGGTAGGCCGGATGCTTGGTAAAGACGTACCTCAACGGAGCAAGGTTCCGCACACCATCCGGCGCAACCGTGGACACGAATGCGATGGGACGTGGAGTGATGGCACTTGAGAGCAGTCTGTACATATCTCTGGAGAAGACGAGTTCGTTTGGTAGTACGCGACGTTATTGGTAGGAAACGCACACCGGATTTGTTTGAGACGCATCCCATGTCTTCCATCCTGCTTCCTCATCCGCCTTCCACCTCTTACCCAGCTCGGTATCCGTTGGCATGCCACTCTGTAGGTCCCATTTCGGATTCGGATTGCCGGTAAGTTTGAAGGGAGTCGGGTTGAACGGTGGAAATGAGCCATCTGAGGATGATAGTGTGCGTCGGCCCGAAGGTCCACAACGTAAGGCTCCCCATCCAGTGCAAGCAACAGGTGCTCCGGCGTGTAAAGTTCTGGGAAGACTTGACCACAGACGTATCATTATGTAATATCTGCGCTACACCAAAGCAAGGAAGGTCGTCAAGGTTCTAAGAGGGCGAGGGTGTGAGCATGCTGGGGAATCATGCTGGGAATTTGAGCCTGAAGCTCGCATGTCGCAAGACAGATGACGCGACTCAGACGCGTGAGCCAAACGCATGGAAAACCTCCGGACACGACTTGAACTTCAAGCAGTCACGCACACGGCGCGGACGCGTCTTCTGATCCACCTTGCCTTTGACTAGGACTTGCGGACCTTACTAGCGCTTGCGGGTTTTTGAAAATGCCCGAAATATCTGTTAAATTTCCACTGTCTCCGATGGATCCATCCTCGTTTCGCCTCCTCGAGCTTCCTCCGGACCTGTGCAAGCTCGTCGAAGCTTCCCTGGACGGCGACCTTGGGTACGTCGCTTCTTTATATTGCTCTTCGCTTTTGACCCAGGAAAGGCTTTCAATAAAGGGAAGCCGCGAAGAAGATGCGGTCCTCTGTACTCCAGACAAAACCTACGCCATTCGCTCCGTGGCCCTCTCCAATTCGGTCCTTGTGCTCACCTCTCCGCCTTCAAAGGAAGCGGCCTCGACCGACATGGACATAGAGGATTCGTCCAACCACGTAGTGATACAAGAGTCGTTGAAAGAGATTCTTGAGCTCGTCCCGACGGTACCGAAACTTCACCGCTTGCGAACGATGTTGCGAGGGATGGAATGGGAAGAAGGACACGAAGACGAGGACGACGAGTTTGACGCGGAGGGCGACAAGCAGGTGCGTTACTTGCCTCGACTCCCCGCCCTTTTGCTTATGCATTCGATGTCAGCCAAGGCGGCGACGTTACACCTATGAGCAGGCAAGATCAGAGCTACAAGCCAGTGACCGCGAGATCGACGCGGCGATTAAAGAGAAGCACATCCTCGTCATTAATGGTCCGTCTATCTCGTATCGCTTCAATTTGTATTGACGTTTCTGAAGGGGCACTGCGACCCATTGCTCCGTCGTACCTGCATACAATCCTCGAACTTCTTCTCACATCACTCGTCTCCCTCTCGCAGCCGCATGAATCGGCATCCGTCGTCGAGCTGGCTACCGCTCTGGAATCAGATCACGAGATTCAGCGAGAAGTGTCCTGTCAGGTCATGCGATGGTTCGGCGACATTACTGGCGAGGATGACGAGGAACGCTGGAGGGTCGACGTGTCCGGTGTCGTCAAGCAGATCGGTCTTGGAGTCCTCCGGCACTACAAAGTACGTTCCTGAAAGTAGGTATAATTCTTTGCATACTAGAAACTTGTATAGGACGAGACGATACCCGAGACCGACTTCATTCAGAAGTGGAGGAACGCAGTAGGAGATACCTTCGAAGCCGAAGTGACTATGGAGATGTTGGCGGTGCGTCGTCCTGTGCGTCCGCTGGTACCTCTATTCTTGACATTTTTTTCTCAGGGTAACTATTTGTCCTCTTCGCCATCGTTGTCCTCGTTGGCGGCGGAACCCAAGGCCAGCCAACTCCTAACATACTTCCCGCGCGCCGAGCTACCAACAGACCCTGCGCTTCGCTTCTCAGACCTGTTCCTTACGCGTGCAAGATGGAAAGCTACTGATATCACACCATTCTTGGAAGACATCGCCGTTGATGCGAAGGACCGGGATAGGCTGTTGCTCAAGTATGCTCGAGCAGTGACTGATGTAGATGGCCCCTGGTACACAGCAAGAGCTAGATAGAGTATAATGGGTTTGTTTGTGAAGCTGTATACCTAGTGTCTCCCATAGTTTCTGTCCTACCTATACACTGTACCGTAGTACCTGAATTGACTTCGTCAGCCTGCTAGGGGCACCAAAGACAGAGGCCCACTATTCTAAGTAAACTCGTGACAAGATAGCAGCGTCCAGGAGTAGACGTAAAGAATTGTGGTGTTCAACAGGATATGATAGTGGCTCTTTTATTGAATCATAGTAAACGAAGGTCTTGCGGTCCGCGGCCCGGGGTCGGTCAACCTCACGGCGCGCTGAAGTGGCTAATCCACGTGATCGCGTCTTCGACCTTCAACAAAGGCTACTGAAGCCGACCACAAGTCTCCTGCTCCCATTCACGCATCTAGCCTCATTGTAGAAGAGGCGGTTTACCCGGTCTATCTCCTGTGACAATTAGGTGCGCGACTTGCTGTTGATGGTTGAGTCTGCTAACATCCCAGTCATGAAAGGACTTTCGGCCTGCCAGGTAGTGGCACGATACGGGGCTTGCTACGCGGTTACTCTCCAAGCCTGGCCAGGTCACTGGCAACTCCATCCCTTTTGAATCGTTCTTAATTTTCACATACTTACCTCTCCTGTGTGCACTCTTATTGCTTACTCGTGGGTCTAAGATCTGATCAAGGCTGGAGAACAGCACGGCACCGCATCAATGTCGGACAAGGACCCCAGCATTCGAGGCGCATCAGAGGAACCGCAGGACGTGATCGAAGCGGAAGAAGATTTTACTCAAGATGAGGATGAAGATGAAGACGTCAAGCCATTCTTCGACGATGATTCAGATAATACTGATTTCCCCGAGTTGGACACGCTGCCCGAGCCTACCGCAGAGAGTCTGGACACAGCGACAATAAACAGTAAGTAGCCTGGGTACAGGTCATGTGCATAGCTCAAAGAATATCTTCAGAGCTGCTTGAGAACGATCTTATCGATCTTAATCCCGAATACCAAAGGGGTCTGTGCAGGTTTCCATTCGCTCTCTTTAACTGCTCACGTCTCGGTGGTGGCGGTATAGATGTTGTGTGGTCTCAGAAGAAACAAATGGCCCTCATTGTCAGCATTTTCCGAAACTTCAAACTGCCACCCATCATATTGAGTCGTGTGCTCAACAGCCACGGTCGCGAAATACTGCGCTGTATCGATGGTAAACAGCGTTTCACATCCGTGCAGCTTTTTTTCGCTGGAAAAGTGAGTTTGGACTTGTATGATCGCCGTCTACGAATGTCTAATACTGCATGCAGATAGGATGTGAGCTCTGTGGACCATACACATCGACCGGTGCAGCCTGACTTCATACATAGTCAAGCACCCTCAAACAGGGAAAATGTTCTACTGGAAAGTAGTTGAAGGGAAGAAAGGGCGCAGAGTGCTCCCGGGGAAAGAGAGGCAAAAGTTTCTGAGGTGTCGCATTACCGTTCGTGAGTCTCGTCTGTATATTGGCAGTGGCTAGCTTTACTCAACGAAGTCCCGAGTCGAATATCAGGGTCTAAGCCACCGGCAGGAGCTGGAAGTTTTTCAAAATCTCCAAGAAGGCTCCCAATTGACTATGCCAGGTCAACTTCACTTCTTGTCTGCAATCTCAGTTCCACTAACCCTACCCCATAGAGCGCTTACAGGCGCTGTCTGGCCCACGCTCAGACTGGGTCAAGAAATTGGAGCGAAAATTCCTGTCCGAGGGCAAGCCGCTTTCTCCCACAGTGCAGCTATCCCGTGGTCGCTCCTTTGAAGCTATCTCACATGTCGCATACTGCATCCAGAAGATTGCTGCGTCAACGCGGCCTGTTCCAGTGAACCGTTATATTGACGGATGGCTCAGAGAAGATTCTAGCCCGTCCAGTCAGCTCAAAAACGACGTTGGGAACACCCTCATCACAATGTCACGATTAGCCGACGCTAAGCTATTGAGTGCTGGCTGCACAGTGTTCACGACGAATGGCTATATTGCACCTGTTGAGTTTACCTTCATTGGTGAATCAACATGTTGTTCACAATGGCGACTATACCTGACGTCCCCTAGCAATCCTTGTCCACCAGATGTCCAAAAATCACGATGACGAAGAAATGGCAGACGGTATTTGGTACCTCCGCCGCTCACTCAAAGATTCGGAGAAGATACCCCGCACCAATGTATCAAACTGCAAGTTCTTATGGGGTGTTCTTGACCACATCCTGAACGAGGACGATTGGGCGTCTGCGACGAGGCAAGCGCGGGAAAAGTGGAAGGCTGCACAGGAGCCGGTCGTCGATCCCAGTTCGAGCACACAAGCGAATCGAGTGTGTGGCCCGGTGCAGGCCAGCGCGAAACGCGAGCGGGCAGAGCAAAGCGAAGGCTCTTCCAATAAAAAGGCCAAGTGGGCATTTGTACCGGCTGTACAGCCGCAAACGGCAAGCCCAAGCTCCCTGCCGGTGCAGACGGCACGCACTACCGCGAAGGCACGAGATGCGCAAGCTGTAGACGACGACCAGCATAATATCCAACTGGTGAACAGCGCCGCAGCAGCAGAGACACATGAGCAGCTGTTTTCTGTAGGCTCAAGCTCGGGTGCGCGCCGGCGCCCAATGCGTGGAGTGGTGACCGCGGCCAACGATGCGGAGAACATCCTGCAAGCACACGACTTGCCATTAACTAGGGACGGCCAAATGGTGACGAAGGCCAAGAATATTTCTCCCAGCACCCCGAGCTCGCGCTTGCAGGTCCAAGTTGTTCTGAGTGTTGCCAAGAGGGGAAGAAACGCAAGCGAGCAGAACACTGGCAGGGATAGCGAAAGCGGTGCGGGCGCGAAGAGGTGGAAGCATACCGCGACGAACGAGGGTAGCCCGTCCAGAGCGGCTCCAAGCTAGCGGCCGCAGGTCACATAGGATGCATCGGGAGGCGCCGCGTAGGTGACTATCGAGGAGGGTCGGCTCAAGGGGTCGATTCGTACGAAGAATGGAAAGGAGATTGATTAAGCATAGCGAACAATCCGCTCATTTCCTCTATAATCCAACGCGCTTGCTCTCTGTCTTCAGGCTTGTGCCCTGCGATACCAAACCCGCCCAAAACGCGCGGGCTATGCTTGCTCTAAAGGCTTGAAGAGTAAGGGTGAACCTTGCTTGTTGGTGTATGAAACATGAAAAACTGCCAATAATGCGCAAAGAGTGGTGATTATAGTAAGTGCAATAAGTGAGCAATAGCAAGATACCGCCAGTACGCGTCTCAATGAGACTCCTTTGATGAAGAAGCGGGTTTGGATGCGGCGGGCAAAGGAGCGGGAACGGGTCCGGGTGCAGGCGCTGGTGCGTCGGTCGGTGTGGGTGCCAGCGAGTCTTCGTCCTCGTCATCGTCTTGCCCAAGGATTTCTGTTGATCTGCGTGAGCATGCGAAAAATAAGGCAAAGCCAAACGGGATGCGCACCTTCCCCATACACCTCAGGATGGTCGCGGAAGCATTGCTGCATCGCCTTGAATGCATCAACGCAGTCGATACCCTTGGGTTCCTGCTCTGAGAAGACGAAGCACGAAAACGCCTGGCGGAATTGCTGGCCACAAGGTCCGTACGCCATGCCGCCTAAGCAGGGGCAATCCCAGTTGATTTTACCCGTGGCCGGGTCAAACGCAGCCTGCTGCGACGGATCTCCTTCCTCGCCCTCCCCACCGTCTCGCTTCGACACCTCATCTGCACCCTCCTTATCAAATGTTCGTACCTCGCCCCGCTCATGCACCGGCTTCGATGCGTAGGCTTCCGATGCACTGACATCCAATGCCTTCGGCGTCAGCCCGGCAGTCGGAGAGGGGGAGCCACCCTTTGCCAGCGCGGCTTCCACACGTTCTACGTCGGCGGATGACCCTACTGTGCATGTTAGGTATAGTATAGCGCGCATTGGACATTACGTGCATTCAGAAGACGCGTCTGCCGCGATCTTGCGTGCGTCCGACGCGAGCTGCCATGCCATGTATCCAGCTACTGTCGCAGAGGCTCCAAGAATGAGCGCAGAGCGGCGTGAGGGCGCAGCGGCAGCAGTTGCGCGCGCAGTGTGCATTCCGCGGCGCGTGACTAGTCTGGCGACGTTACGGAGCATTTTGGAGGGGAGGTAGAGGGCGAAGACGTGGATGTCCGGGTCAAAGGTCAGAGGACGCTGACTGACTCTCAGATGACGCGTGCGTCAGCAGAGCGCGTCAGATATTTCCGAAATCAGGAGAATTGTCAAATTTGGAAGTACGTTCTCATGCAGTGATCGACACTGCCGACGACGACACGCCTTCGACGTCGACAGGTCGGATTACAGTGGGTCGATAACAAGTACAAAATCCAAGTGGTTCCGAGTAGTGCAAGGGTATACTTATGTTATTAGGCAAATAGATAGGGTATCGAGTTCGTCAGTGCCCTTCCTCGGCGGCGAGCGCATTTAATACCCGGACGACCGTCCCCACCGCCTCTTCGACTGGGCGCCGTTCGCTCGGGAGTACCTTCGCCAAGTGCCGTCCGAACTTATCCGGGTGCCACCTTCGCAACGCCGCCCGTATCCTGTCCCTTCTCGATGCGCCCTCCGGGTGCTCGGGGCTGATGATGAACTCCCGCACCGAGCTCTCGGTGATGTCGTCGACGCCGCGCGGCTCGTCCACCATAGGCCATGGAACCCTCGCGAAGCGGAGCGGCGTTGCCCGCACGGACTCACTCTTGATCTCCCTCCATCGCCTCTCGTACCTGCACCATGCTTCGTGCTCGTGCTTTCTCCTCGTCTCCGCCTCCATCTCCGCCCGCTGTCTCGCCTCCTCCCGCTGGCGTGCCTCCTCCTCCGCTCGTCGGGCAATTCGTGCCGCACGCTCGAGCCTCCGTGCCTCCATGCGCTCGAACTCTTCACGCACCAAGCGCGCCTGCTCCGCCCTCCGCCGTGCCTCCTCGATCCGTCGCCTCGCGTCATCTGCATTGCGCCTCGCCTCGCGGCTTGTTACGCTGATGCGCGGCTTGCGCAACAGGCCCTCCAGCATCTGCGTCTGAGCATTGCGCTTTTGCGTCGCAGGGGAGGCGCTGCGCTCTACGAAGTCGAGCTTAACGTGCGTTGGGTGCGCCCACCGTCTCGTCTCTTCGGTTTTGGCCATGCTGTTGAGCTCCTGTTCGACGAGCCAAGCGTACGTTTTTGCCATCTGTGCCCATCGATCAGTGTCGCCCGGCCGCGCGCGCCGCGATGGGGTTGGTGTGCGTCTAGGGGTTTGGAGAGGAACAGTGAAGTAGAACGTGCTGCGGCTCATCGTGGACGGAGACTGTATATGAGTGGTAAGGGTTTCGCACCCTAGTGGCGATAGAGAGTGACGGAAGTGCCACAGCTAGGTGTACCAGCTTTAAAGGAGTGAACTCGTGTTGTGCATGCTCCCAAGCTTACGCATCAATCAGCGCTTGTTAATAGGAGCGGACTCCGGTCCACTCCGGCATGCTCGACGATTCAGGTCATGATTGCACAACCAACGGGAACCGCCCGAATGCGCCTCAGCGTCGATCGAGGAAGCCTCCAGTTGATACTCCTTTAAGGAGAAGGCTAGACAGAGCCGACTTCCATGAAAAGCACTCTACAGCACGCACTCACCCTTGATGAGGTACCAGGCTGGCCTAAAGGCACGTAAGGATGTCTGTTGTTCACACCAAAGACCGCCATCTGACATTCAGAAGATACCTCCACGACACATACAAAATGCAACCTTCAGGCGAAGAGCCACACGTCCACGATTCAGTTTCCCTCTTCCGGTATAGCCAACTGGACCTTAGTGCAGGACGCGATAGCGCGCCTCCACAGCTCGCTGCCTCCCGCGAGCGTGCCCTCGTCCCCAACGACTATCAGCGCGAGGCGCGCGCGCGTCCATGCAACGTTGAGCCGGCGCATGTCCTCCACGAAGCCAATGTCCCGGTCCGGATTTGCCCGAACAGTGCTGAACACGATGACGTCTGCCTCGCGGCCTTGAAACGCATCGATGGTCGAGGCCTGTGCGCGTTTGTTCAACGTCTGGTCATGGAGCCTCGTCTGCTTTGTATACGGAGAGAGAACAGCGATGGAGGGCATATCCTTGCGCTCCGCGGACACCGCGTCATCGCCCCTTTCCGCGTCCCGCGTCGTAGAGAGCTGCCGCACGATGTACTTCACGAGCTGTGCTTGGCCCTGATTACTTTTGGAGACACCGCCATACTCTTCCTCGGTGCCGCATTGCACGAAAACGGCCGGAAGGATGCTCCCATCATCTGCCCTTGGCCACGGGAACTGGACTCGCTCCAGGGGTGCAAGAACTTCTACAGTCTTCGTACCCGTGATCGATGAGCGCAGTCTGCCCTCATAGAACTCGGAAGACGGGAAGTGTGCAAGTGCCTCGGGGAAGCGGTATTGCACCTACTGGAGGTGAGCAAAGTTCATAACCAGCCGTTTATTGCTCACGTCAAGCATTGTGCGGGTGAGACCAGGGATTGAGGGGCCTGTGTAAAGACGCTCAAAAAGAGAGACGTCGTAAAGCATCGCGTGCCCAAGCGTGCGCACCATTGGCCGGAGTTGGACGCTGTGGTACGATCATCTCAACCTTAGGCCTCAAGGGGGTGCTGGAGGGACTGACTGGTCTCCGACAAGAACGGCGCTCCTGCATCCCTTTACCAATGGGATAAGCGCGACCGGTTCCGTTATCTGAGATGCCTCGTCGATGAGAACGATATCGAAGCTATCCAGTGCCCGCAGGGTGCCAAGGCCAGCGGCGGCGCAAGTTGTAAACACGACTGCGGCGTCCTTGAGGAGCTCCTCGGCGCGCTCTTTCCGTGCCTTATCTCGTACGATCTCTCCGCCGACGTGGCCCTCTAGTGTGAGGTGCTGCAATGCACGGCTAACACGCGACCGTTCGGTAGCAAAGCGGACAATGCGCTGTGCCGGGAGGAGCTTCGCCGCCTCGTTCAGGCGCAGGAACCGCTCCAAGACGTTATCTACGGCTGAATAAGATGACGGTCAGCAATCCGACTTTGTACATCCTTCTCCCGCTCACTCGCCATTGTGTGTGGATGCGGTCATGAGAATCCGGGTCGTCCCGGAGAGATGCTTGACAAAATTCTCCAATATCTTCACAACGACGGTTGTTTTCCCTGTGCCTACACAGCGTAGTCAGCTGCAATATTTGCAAGTGACAACTATCAAAGAATACCAGGCGGTCCCCAGATGAGGGAGATTTGTGCCACTTGGCTGACATCCCGCGCCCTTCGCTGACTCGCGTTCAGATTTTCGGAGTCAGCGTCATTCGCGTTCTCCGGCAGAGGCTGTGAATCATCTTCGGCGGCGGCGGCGGCGGCTATCAACGCCGTCTCGGTGATCGCGCGGTGGAACCTGCACACATCCGCACCACCCGTCGCGAGCCTCAGAACTGCCTCCATCATCGCCCTCGACGTCGCTGCAAACACGAGGTTAGCTCCGCAGTCGCCTCAGGGCAGGTAATCGTGTTTACCAACGCTGCCTGCGTCGTACAAGTACCACTGCATGCTCTCATACTCGGGTGGTGGTGTGTGAGTAAGGGCGATGCGGATTTCGCCAGTCTGTTGCACGGTTACAATGCCATCGAGAATTGGTTGCTCGATGTCTCCCTGCTCCGGCCTGGATTCTGCGCGGAGACGAACATGCGAATGCAGTCGTATTGTCGTCGTACTGTCTACGCGGATATCGGCTACGACTTCGCTTAGCTTGTCCTTGACCGCGTGCAATGGTACTAGCGCAGGTGCTCCGCCTCGCTGCCGCCGCAATCTCCCGTCTTCGTCGCATGGACACGTGTCGTTCGCTTCTTCGGCACGGTCGAACGCAATGCACAGTGCCTGCTTGTGGATATATTCTGACGCCGCCGACGATGCACGTGCTGCCTCGCGACACTCGTGAAGGACAAAGAGTGTCTCGTGTACCTGGCCCGGGGCTCGTATTGCCAGTACCGCAAGTTCTAGCAGCGAAAGGTAAAGGCGAAGCTCAATTGTGGCGAGCGTCCCTTTCAGTTTCTCTAGCGCGACAAGAGCCGCAACAGGCACAGCCGGCGCCGCACGAAGAACTTGTTGTAGGATGGCTGGTCCCAACTCGGCCACGTCCGCAGGAAGCTTGCCCTCCTCGTCCGGAACATACGCCTTGAGGATACAGAATACGAGGAGAGGGTGCCTGTCGATCCATTTGCCCACAATGTTTTTGTCAAGCGGATAGCGCCCGACGGCAATCAAGGCGTCAAAGATCCAGAAGAGTTGCGCCTCACAGCGATGTTGCCACGCAAACTCAGCACACGCGTCGAGGTCTGTGACACTCGTGCTCGCCGCATATAAACACGCCTTCGCATCTGCTTCCTGCGCACTGAAGACGACGCGCAGTGGTTCACTGAGTGTCGTGAGATCGGCACGGGAAAGTGCGTTCGGGAGGTAGACTGTCTGTGTGTGTGCGAAGCGCTTGATAAACTCCTCCGTATCCACGCTACAGGTATGTTCCGGTCAGGACTCGGTACAAGCACTCGGCAAGTAGGGTACGAACTGTTGGAAGCGGAGATCAAAGAGCTGATGTGCAACACGATCGCGGTTAGACACGACGTGGATCTCCACCCCGACGACAGGTTGTCTATAAACCCGTCCCATTTGCTGTGGTATGAGTATCAGGAATATCTTTACCATAACAGGACAGCGGGGTCGCGACGGGCCGGCAATGACAATGCTTACTGACCTTCTGCACCCGCTGCGAGATTTGCTGTAGTGCGATGCTCGTGATGAAATCCTCGTTAGAGTTTACTGGCGGCTTGCGGATATGAATAAATGAGTTGCCGCGCTGACCGTTGAATAGCTGGATGTTGCCGTCACCAATATAGAGCCGGAAATTATTGCCAGACAGGTATTTGTACGTGGAGGCAGCATCGAGAGCGGACTCCTTCATGAACGACGCCACAACGATATGCTCTCCGTCTACCGGTGCGTCCTCGTTCAGCGGAATGTCCCCGCGGATAAAGAACGCAAAAGAAAAGCGGTGATCTAACTGAATCGAATCTCAGCGCTAGAATATGGGGGCATATAACCACTGGCGACAGACCTTGATGATGATCAGTTTGCGCGTGTAGTTTTGCATCGCGCGGACAAGATAATCAAAGAAAGCGGGAAGACCAAGAGCCTTAGACGTATAAAGTCGCTGCACGCGCAGCGGCCCGCCGAGCTTCTTCATCTCGAGATCTTTCGCAGTCACGATATCTGAACGCAGAAGGCTGTTCCACATGTACCCTTGCTCGAGCTCGTCCATTCCAAGCGACACGGCGAGCGAGTACTTATCGGCCGTCGTAAGTGCTCCCCAATTGACGTGCGTCATATATGGTCGGAAGTCGATGTTGTGTCGTCGTGCGAGGGCGTGCGCGAGCGTCACAAGCCTGGCCTCCGGAAGAGTTGATTCCTCCACAGAAAACAAGCGATGTATTAGCTCCTCCGCGATCTCGTGATCCAGTGGTGCGTGATCTGCATCACCCCCCGTCGCTACCCATCGCTGGGAGAACTCGCGTGCAGCCCCGGCGAGAACAGTCAGAACGAACTCAGATCCCTCAGGGGGTTCGGGTGGCGAGCGTAAGCGCTCGGGGATGGTGACGCGCGCGCCGTCAACGGCTTGGGAGTAGAGCGCATTGAGCTCCTGGCACTCCTTGCTCAGCGCGCCATCTGGCGCATATCGCGCCCATTTATTGTGTAGTGCTGTCGTGCGCGCCATTCCCGAGCTAAAATCCCGGACGTCAGCTGATGCCCGGCGGGATGGTACGAGGAGACCGTGGCGGTAAAATCCCCACTTATTCCAAAAAGCGAAATATCGCGCCAGGTCTGAGCGCATGATATTCGTCTTGATCTGTTCCTTATTCGGCGGATACGTGTACGACTGCGGGAGCATCGGGCTCGGACCGTGCTTGACGTCGGGCACAGACAGCAATGACAACACACCTCGGAAATGTGCCGTGGGACGAGATCAGGGTCCCAGCAGACGAAGTACTCGTCGCCTACATCATGTTCGCTTATGTTTCACAAAAGAAGAGTGCAGGGACATACCATCAAGATCTCCGCCGGAGCTCATAGAAGGTGCCGCGCGCTTGCCTACAGATGCGAAGACGACACAGTCGACGAGGTGCGCCAGCCTCGGATGGTCAACCGCGCGCAGTTTCAAGATATCGCCTGAAGCCGACTGTCAGGTAGCGTGCGACCGTCCAAGAAGATCCCGGCTCACCTGGATGTAGGCATGGGTTGCGTACGACTATCACATCAAGGCCCTTCAGAGTGGCTGCGCCATTGCGCGACGTCGTGATACGCACATGCACCTGGCCCTCCTTCAGCATGCGATAAGGGTCGCACACGCCGTACAATCTGCGAGACTTGTGTACAAGCATGCGCACGCGCTCTTTCTTCTCGTCGTCGTTCTTGCGGAATGCGGCGAGCTCTGCGCGCTGCGCCGCGCCGATTTCCTTCAGCACGTCGATCTTACGGAAAGCGTTGGTGCGGGGGTCGTCAGCGGGGAGATCAGCGGGCTTCCCAAATCCATACAAGAAGAGCTTTTCAGCTACCGGGTGCTTGCTTATTGAAGAAAGAAATTCAAAACCCCTAATAACGTTCTTCGATGCGTCCTCGATCCATCGAAAATACTCCTCCTGTTTGTGAAGAAAAACATCGTTCGTAACACCAAGGCCGGACAGGAGCACAACGATCTCGTTGTTCAGCCGACCAAATGTATAGGGCATCGAATGGCCAACGACTGAGAACGTGTCATCAATCGTGGCTACAAACTTCTTCTGGCTCTTGCGGAAGGCGACAACGTGCTTCTTTTCTTTGTCAAGGTCAGGATGGAGCATCACGACTCCTTTGTAGCCGCGATATCTGCAAGAAACAACAGTAAGAAAGGTGTTGGAGGGGAGTGGTCAGACAGACCGGATCTGAAAGACAGTCGGAGCATACCGTTGCGCCTGATAAACGATGCCCTTTTTCTTGCTTAGTTGGATGCTAACAGATATTAGGATCACAATGACCATTCAAAGTGGCACATACCTGAGCCACTTTGAGATCAGCCCACATCCATCGGAAAAGTTCTCATCGCCCGTCATGAGATCGTCGATGTCCCCGACGCGGTCTCTCAGAATCCAGTCAATCTCGGCTCCTGAAAACAATAAGCCAATACGCTTCGCCCCTGCAATGGTGTCAGCTGTGTTGTGGCAAACGGACAGACCTCGCACGTTTCGCGACGTTCATGATCTTTTTAAGATCCTGGCCCATGGCATAGATACGTTCATCGAGTTCTGCATCCGCATCCGCCTCTTTGAGATAACAACCTCGCCCTCGCTGTCGACTGTTGTCAGCATCTGCTGCCATACATCAGTAGCAAGCACTCACCAGTTGGCTGTTCCCGTGTCCAAAAAAGCGATACTGTTTTTCGTTCAAGAATAGGCCGGTCGTCAGCATCCGGAAGATGTACTCGCTCGCAACGGACGGCTTTGTGTCCGGGAAGCGGAACTTGTCGAACGATGCTACGATTATCTTCATGGGGTCTTCATGGTGCATGACACGGTTGCTCGACAACTCTGTCGCTTGCAACGTTATTTTCTCCGACGTGAAGGTGACCAGCTTAGCGCGCGGCCGCCCCGAACGCGTCGGGAGTGGTGCCATCATGTGTGGCGGGATGCCAGTGAAGTGCCATTCACTGTCGTCTAAGGATGGGCTATCGCGCAGGACGTGGATGTGGGCCATGGGCGTTCGATTAAGAGTAATGATCATCGATGGCATATATACTTGCGAGCAGCGCTCTCCATATACAGAAGAGAGGACGAGGGACTTTGAATTTGTGTTGACGGGACGGGAGAAGCTGTAGCGTTTTCGAAGCAGGGTGTCAAATGACTCACAAGCGCGCCAGTACTGCACATAAAGCCACCAGTGGCCAGTGTGGCTGATCAGACAATGACAGACCAGTACTCAGACTTGGAGCCGAATCCTCTTGGGCCACGGAATCCACACGCCGTAACGACCGTCTATGTCGTCGGGCCGTCCTCGACCGGAAAAACGACGCTCTGCAACGCCCTCGCAGCTCAGCTTGGGCTCCTGCACGAAGTCTACGTTACCGAGGTGGCCCGCACGGTTATGCGCGAGCACGCCTTCACTCGCGAGGAAGTACATACACAAGCGATGCAGGAGGCCATTGCGCACGCGCACGTGGCACGGGAGAAGGAAGCGCGGCGGGTGGCGGCAGAACACGGGAGCCTCGTGTTGTGCGACCGCTGCGCGCTGGACGCGGTCGTTTACGGCATGCTCAACTCAGAGGCGCAAGGGCAAATACTTATGGACATCCCAACGATACGTGGCGCGTTGGAGGACTACCGGTCTGCGTGGGCACACGTCGTGCTTTTGGCACCCGTCGCGGACTGGATGGTCGACGACGGTGTGCGGAGCATGCAGGACGGGGAGACGTGCGTTGAGATGTATAGGTTGCTGCTGCGGGAGCTTCGCATCGCGTATCTGGAAGTTGGGGAAGACTGCAGGCCCCTTGAGGACAGAGTGGCGAGCGTGAGGAGATGGGCAGAGATCTGATGAGGAAATCATAGTGCGGCAGAGTCCGATACCGGGTCGCAGGTAGCTCACGACTGTGGTCTAAGTAGTGTCAGTGGACATTTCAAAGAAAGCGGCTGGCCTGCTTCCCTGCCGGACAAGGAAGACTCTGAAAGGGCATCCAACAGGAAATAATAGAGAGTCCGAATGGCGCGTGGACAATCGGCGACGAATGTGGCCAGACTGGTCGACGGTCACCATAGTTGCAAGAAAGGAGGGGCGTGCGAATCGGCGGCCAGTGCGCAGTGTGGTGATGGTGAAGTGGTCTGGTCGCCTTTTGAACAAGCACCGCGACGACATTCTGGATTTCTCGCCCTTTCGAGCTGCCCCGGGGGCTCATCTCTTCCTCTCCTTACACTTTCTTCTTCTGCTGCTCTCAAGCCACCCACCGACCTTAGCGTCGTGACTTGGACGGAGCCGGTACTCCCCATTCCTTGGTTCTGTGAACTCTGCTCTCTCGGTCGGTCCCTATCCCAGTATCGATACCCAATAAACAATGCTACATTTCGCACCCACTTTCCTTCTCTCCATCCTCGCCCTCGCGTTCGCTGCTGGAGATGCGCTTGCCGCACCCACCGACTCGCAGCTCAAAAGTTCGAGCAACGACAATAGTAACGGCAACAGCAGTGGCAAAAGCAGCACAGCCGGCGGTTCGACCGTTGTAGACGGGCCCATCACCTTCGATACCGTCCAGACGACTCAAACGTGCGTTGACTATGGAGTGGCTTTACCATCATTTTACTCACTTCGTTCAGCTCAACGGGAGCGGTCACTGAAACATGTGTTATCACGATGACGCCTATCTCAGACAAGAAGGGCAACCCGCTCATCGAGGTCTCCCGGACGTGCACAATCAAAGTCGCTGCCAATGGAGGCGCCTCGACCTCGACAGCCTCGACGGTCTCGACAACGTCGACGGCCTCGAAAGCCTCGATAACCTCGACAGCCTCGAAAGCCTCGACAACCTCGAAAGCCTCGATAACCTCGACAGCCTCGAAAGCCTCGACAACCTCGACAACCTTGGTTTCGACTTCGGCTTCGTCGGCTTCGACCTCGACCTCTTCGTTAGCAGCTACGACTAGTTCCTCCACGACGGCGAGCTCCACGTCTACCTCGACCTCCAGCTCAGCAGCCACGACCGCTGCATCCTCGACGATGATTTCGTCCTCTGTTGCGTCGTCGACGACAGCCTCCTCGTCCGTGTCTTCATCGAACTCTACCGGTTCTGGTGCTGTGCGTGTCATTCTTGTGGCATCATCCGTTGATCATCGTGTTCGGTCCCGATGCTTGCATGCTGAGCGTCTTTAATTTAGGCTGTAACGACTATAAACCTCTCGTCTGCGCTCGCAACGGCGACGGCCGCCTCGTCATCCACCCCTGCTGCCGCCCCAAATGCAACGGCTGCATCTCCGGTGTGTATCACCAATTCACACACATCACAAACCTGACAGTGCTACGTAGTCGATTTCGTCTATTGCACTGTCTGCGGTAACTGCCGCATCATCTGCGACCGCCGCCGCTTCGTCCAGCACCGCCTCGGTGTCCGCCACTGCAGCTGCCGACCAGAGCGCGTCCTCGGCCGCGGATTCCGCATCTGCGTCCGTAGTCGCCGCGGCGGCGTCAGCCGCAACTGGGAGCGCGAGTGCAAGCGCAGCCCCGCAGGCTGCGTTCCAGATCCCGGGAAAGCAGCTGCAGGTCCTCCCGATCGGTCTTGGCGTCTTCGCTGGCATCTCCGTCATCGCGCTCATCGTCGTCGGCCTCGTCACTTACGAGCGCACAAAGTACCGTCGCGCGTTCCGGCAGAAGAAGCTCGCAGAACAAGCCGCGCCCATCGCATATGGCTCGTGAGTGACCTGCCCCATCCCGTCTGGTAGAGGGACACGAGCGCTGATCTATGGCCACATAGCGCATAAACACGCCCTCTCTGTCTGCTGTTCGTCTGTTGTAATGCGTCCTTACTCTCTTTTTGGATATGCGAGTGCACACTGGTATACTGGTCACCGAGTACTACGTACTAACCGCTTACCCGTCTCCGCCCGGTGCGTGTGCGCCCCTCCCCTCCCTTTTCTTTTTTACCTTGTACAACACCCTTTACGTTCATTTTCGCTGTCCACGGACTTTGATTTTTTTCTGACTTGATGCGCACTTATCTTATTCTCTCTATATTCCCCTTTTTCATGTTTTATTTTTCTGCATCCCTGGGAGGGGAGGGGCTTGCGGTGTATTTTACCTGCTGCTTAGACTCGATGTCATGGCCATTCTCGGGGCTCTCAGAGTCTGCGTCGGATGAGTAGTATGCCATGGATAGCTCGAGGTGGGTGATGCGACACCTGGGCGCTGCTCAATGGCAAGGGAGGTGACCCATGCGCAACTGGGCAAGGAAAGGCGTGTCTAAGAAATTAACCGCCCTGCCCGTTGCCATATCAATTTCCAGGAGGACTCCTTCGGTCACCACTCGTGGGCCCTATGTCCCTGACTCGGTTCCGGCCCGGCAGCGCTCCTTCGGAAGCTTACGCCTGATCGCCTGCGAATATCACGTGCCGTCTCAATCCTTGAGCCCCTTGCGTGCCTGGCTCTGTCCTGACGCCCTTGAGCACGAACCATCATGATATCGACTGGCCGACATGTCGCTCTCGTGGGTGTCGGTGATGCATTCTGACCCTATCCGTCGTCTTCACTCTTGCTTGGACGGCGCTGTCGCCTGCGCCCCCTTGAATATGCCCTCTTTACCCTAGTCAATTGCGCGAGTGAGGTAACAGCAGACAGATGGTCTGCGATCATTCATTAAGTAGAACTCGACGGCGTATGCCTATCGGCGGTAATGCTGCTCATTCTCGGTGCGCATTGTGCAGCTCACCCATCTTGTGATGCGACGAGATGACTAGATCTTGTCTTGCACGCGGACGCGATGAACGTTTTTATTCAATCTGCGCCATCGGAATTGGGGCACAGCGGCCGCAAGGACTTATAGAGTACGTACCATCCCCTTACGTCAAACTTCCAACGTCCGTCTTCACTTCTTTCTTGGCTTCGAG
This sequence comes from Vararia minispora EC-137, assembly GCA_022160365.1. NCBI lineage: Eukaryota > Fungi > Basidiomycota > Agaricomycetes > Russulales > Lachnocladiaceae > Vararia > Vararia minispora. The sequence goes on from MU273758.1 coordinate 23,324, forward strand.
GGGCAGTACGTTACGTGTCTTCCCCAATGTAGCACATGCGCTGGAGGACGTCATGACAGGAAATGTACAAGCAAAATAATAATAAAGATCGTTTGTATAGACATGTGCATTAACAAGCATTCCAAGGCTATACCACTATCTGTGTAAACCGGCTCCGTATTCAAGCCGCCACTTCAACGCATCCTCGTTCTGCCCCGCCTCTTCGTCGACTGAAACCTAGTGGCCACCTGCTTTGCGTACGGACCGTACGGCGGCGACCCTCCAAGAGATCCAAGCATATCTCCAACATAGTTGTTCGTGGGTACGCCCGCGGCGAACGTAACATTCCATTCGTTTACGATGCCCTGCACAACCTTGACACCCGCGCGGTATATGTTCTCGATCGACGCCTCATAGCCCGCGCTCTGCCCGTTGAACAAGTTGTCGCTTGCAGACATGCCCGGCGGCGGCCGGTCGAAGTCCGAGCCCGTGCGTATACTGATGACACGCGAGAAGTCGACGCGCCCGGCGACGTTGCCACGCACGAGAGCGCCGTGCACCGCATTGTCCTCTTGCTGTGTGGTACAGTAGGTCCCGGCGCCAGCGGTGAAGAGTTTTGTCGTGCGTTCGAACTCGGCGGCGAGGACATTTCCGCTCCACCAGTTGTCCGAGGTCGCGGTGTCGCATGCGACGATGGATGGTGGCCTGGAGCCAGCAGCGAAGGTGGCTGACGAGTTGTAGAGTGCGCGATATGCCTGCGCCGTGGTCGAGTCGGCGAGAGTGGCGTTTTGTGCGAACGCGATCGCGCGCTGGCGCAGCGCATCGTTCAGCTGGAATACCTCCGTGCCGTAGATGTATGCTGGGTACGCATTGGGGTCCGATGTGCCCTGCGGGATGAAACCACCCGTCGCACTCCAGTTTGCGGGGAGCTCGCTCGGGTCGATCTCGTACTGAAGCGCAACCTGGACCGCAAATTTGCCGAAGGTGACGGAGGCGAGCGTAGCGAGCTCGGGAGAGATTCCCGCGATGCCCGCGAGGAGGAAATATGTCTGCCTCAGGTCGAAGGCGGGCGACGCGACTAGAGCTGAGATAGAGGATGCCGCATTAATTTCGCCCTCGTCGGTTACAACCTGGCATATTGTGCCGTCCTGCGTGCAGTGCACGTCTGGATACCGCGGGGAAAGACCGGGGACAGAGGTATTCTGGGCGAGCAGGTCGAATTCGGGTATGCCATACCAAATCGCACCTTCGTCATTGTACTGCGGTCGATATCAGCGCTTCTGGTGCTGCAGATGGAAGTGTGTGCGCACGAAGTCTATGATGAATACTTTTGGGGTCAGTGCCGCGGCCACGAGCTTGCCTACAGTCATCACCACGAGCAGCGACCAACCGCACGCCACCCCCAACGACCATTTTGTCATGACGACGACGGTCTGCAAGGCCACGGTCAGCTCTCGACACTCTAAGGTAGAAAAAGTGTACAAGCGCACGCTATATGGAGACGGGTCACCGTCTCGCAGGGGTGCAGCGTACTACACTGTATACCGAGACGACAAGCTATTATATGGCCTTGGCTTTTCCCAGAACCGCAGCGTGCTCACCTCTCACATTCCCGCAGTGTATGGCACTATCTTGATCAAAGTACCGAATCAGGGATCAGACGGAATACAATTGAATCGCGAGGTTCGCGGCCCTCGGCGGTAAGGTGATGATGCATGCGTGACAGCTTCGGTCCATTTTGCCGGCCTACCCTGTCAACAAGGCCGTTTCGTGGGTCGGTCGTTGTGAAAGCGTCGCTTATCCATTCGAACTAGTCCGCATGATAATCCATTAAGAAGTTGGACAGTGCGTTTCAAATTTCATAGCACGACGGAAAGGCGTGAGGAGCGCTAGCGAGTCGGTGACGAGTCCATCCCGTATGCCATGGTACTGACAGACCTGGGGAATCGACTGTAGAGTGGTCTCGCTATAAAAATCATTGGCAAGCATCCAATTTAGATGTCGGCCAACTTGAAGTATGCTCTCTGCAGATACAATGGACGGTTAGACACTGAGCATTAGTCACTAGATGAGCTACGGGTGTCCAGCGTAAGACCTGTGGCCAGACCTTCGTTGCAGGATATAACCGGAACGAAAACGGCCTGGCGTAGCCTGAGTGCTACGGACAAGAGCAGCTACATCAGATAGGAACTCGACAATGCTGCGTCGACATCGGAGCTTGCGTCGGAGAACAAGAAGAAAGGGGACAACGAAAGGGCGTACTACATTCCGAACTTGAACGTCACTTTGTTGGTGCCTCGCACGCCTCTTATACAATCACTCAACTGAGGCTCCCCGCGGCCTAGATAGGATGAGCAATATTGACGATGCGGATGCGCACTCTGGTGGTTTGTACCGTTCGCTACTAGTATACTATGCATAGAACCAAAGGGTGAGCAGTACTTCAGTCAACTGTATAGTGTCGAGCACGAACGCACGAACATCCACGTGCAGGATCGGCGGGAGCATGTGAGTCGTCGGACTTGCAGCTTGCACACATACCAATACCAGCAGAAGCCCGCTCATTCAGCCTGCAGAACTCATTCTTAGGCTCTTCGGTGAACACCGACAGTGTGAACCGCAGGTCGTTACGCCCGAACTTAATATCGTTCTGAAAGTGACTCATTCAAGCCAGAGCAGCCGTCCGGTGCTAGACCACTCTGTCTGTTACGCCACACGGTTATCTTGCCACCAGGTGTCGGGTCTTAACCAACAACGACGGAACGGTCGGAGCGCCTACGATCCGCCGTTGAGCACCGCGATCTGTGATCGCGGTGGAACTGCCGAACACCTGGTTTCGTATATACTACATACGAGGCTCCCGGCTCTCATCTATCGTGAGTGTCTAGTGTACTATGTAGGCACATCAAACGCCACAGTCTATCGGCAGAGCACACTGAGAGTAACTCAGGCGTGAGATGCTACTATCGCTACCGTATGCACACCCGTCGCGAACTGAGTTGCTTACACTCGTCCCGATGGTCCCGAAAACAAACCTGCGCTTTAGCACTGGCACCGTGCTATATTCTGTGACGCAAAGTACGTATGTTGATGCCAGAGTATAGGCGAAGAACCTGCAAGACCCATCACGGCCAGCTAGAGATCAATGCAAGTGTTTAGTATCACAGTAATACTACAGGACAACTATAGAGGTCCTCTTGGTTTGAGTATAAAAGTGGATATGGTGCAAAGCAGTGGCGTCACAGCTCATAATCTCACCAGCACTGACGACGGTATCCTCGACCTGCGCGACAGCGCCACCTGGTCTCTGGCCCCAAGCAACGGCTCACCCCCCAACGAGCCGAACACGTCTCCTATATTGTTGGTCGGTGGTATACCTGCGGCGAAAGTGCTCGCCCAGTTCATAATTATGCCTTCAATGACTTTGACACCAGCCGTATGGATGTTGAGCAGTGCGGCCTCGAAACCCGCGTCCGCGCCATTAAAGAGGTTATCCGCTGCGGTCATTCCTGGTGCGGGCCTATCGAAATCCGAGCCCGTACGCATTTCGATTATACGCCCGAAGTCGACTCGACCGGCAAGCGCGCCGCGCAGCAACGCTTCCAGGACACCGTTATCCTCCTGTTGTGTCGTACAGTATGTGCCAGAGCCGTTCGTAAAGACCATGACGGTGTTCTCGAATGCTTGGGCAAGGAAGTTGCCCGTCCAGAAGTTGTCAGACGTCGCCGAGTCACATGCGACGATGGAAGGCGGTGCGACGGCGGCGGCGAATTGCGGGTTTGGTTTGTATTTCGCGCGGTAGGCTTGCGCACTTGCGGTGTCGTTGAGCTTCGCGGTCTTGGCAAATGCTATGGCGCGCTGACGGAGTGCGTCATTCAGCTGGAAGACTTCTGTCCCGTAGATGATTGTTGGGCACTGGTCTGGGCTGGTTGCGCCTTGCGGGATATAGCCAGTAAACGAGTTGGAAGGCTTCTCACGTGCGTCGAACTCAAACTGGAGCGCGACTTGGACGGAGAACCGAGCGAAGGTGACAGAGCCAAGGGTAGCCATACGCGGACTGATGCCTGCTATTCCAGCGAGGAGGAAGTAAGTCTTTTGGAGGTTAAAAGAAGGCGATAAGTAGAGAGCGGTGATAGTCGAAGCAGCGTTAATCTCGGCCTCGCCGGTGATGACTTGGCAGACGATGCCGTCTTGTGTGCAGTGTACAGTGGGAAACAGAGGTGATAGGCCCGGCACGGAAATGTTTCGCGCAAGGAGGTTGAACTCCGGGATGCCATACCAAACGCTAGCCTCGCTAGTGAACTATAGCGGAAATAAGGTGAACAGTGATAGAATGGAGAGAAAACAGGATAGCGCACAAAATCGATGATGAACACCTTGGGAGACAGCAGCGTGCCCGCGACCTGGCCTACTACCAAGGTGACCATGCACATCAGATAGCAGATCATGCCGAATGGTCGAAGAATCATCTTGTCGGTGGATACCTACGTGACCCCGCACGTCAGCGCGTCAGCTCGCAACCCAGAGGCTAGAATGATTAACCACTTACCCAGGGAAGCGAAAGTGAAGATGGTGATCGCTGAGCTCGTAAGGCCGGATCTTTATAGACGGTGTGAGCCGTACAGCTGCCGCGCTGGTGCTGAACGTACCCTATGTCGCTAACTGTTCTGAAGCCCTTCTCACCATACGCATGGATCAGATAGGACTGAGGCGTAATTTGACATTCGTGTCACCGTCCGGCGTAGTGTGGGTGGCAAGTATCGGGATCTTCAGCCAGGCCAAGGACGAGGTTGCGGCCGCCCAATGTCCGGCGTGCTTAGCGGTGACGGTTGCTAGTGGTGAGCTCTGGACAATAGAAATAAATTGTAACCAGTGGAGTTGACGTTGCGTTTTGACAGGGCCATGGGCAGAAGCTCTATCAGGGCCCAAGATAGCGCCCGTGTGTACGCGATGGGTACTTAGGAACGGTAACGGAGCGGGAAGGCGGTGCTCAGCGACCCAACAGGTATGATCTGTTCCATGAAAAGGAGTAGGGATCCCCATGGGCCCGAACCCGTACTAAAGCTCCCACAAGAGGTGGCACCAAAACACACCCACGGCGGGCACCAAACTTAAACCTGCAGAGAGCAGACCCGGCTGGCATCTAGACGACATCAGGAACCTGCGACCTATCGAGCTTTTACAGACATAGCCATAGAAGCTAGGCACCATAAGGATCACGTTGAGAAGCCGACGCCAGCTTAGTAAGGGGTGCGTTCGTGACCCCTGGACCGAAAATAAGGAGCCAAGTCTGGCCTGACGTAATGTGTTGGCTCGTGCCAGAGCCGCCGCGTGCTTTCGAGGGAAACTTCCCTGCTTTGCAGGGATTGAGGCGCTCTGCGAGCGACTGCTCCATCACACCTGCCGTCATGCTGCCTGCGCGTATCCGCAGGTCTTAATAATGATCGGAATGAAGTATAGTACGCTGAGAAATCGTGTTCAGTGATACGCTCCTATGATGCACGCGGTGTAATAGGAACTACCTACAACACTCTGGCAAGCTCTTAACGTGCCTCCATCACAACGGCCTTGTAGGCCTTTCCATCTCGTACTCTCCGACGCCGATGCTTGAAGAACGCGCTGATCGCCGAAGAAATGGCCGGAACCATCCAACGCTCGAACGCTAGCGAAGCAAGGACATTCGATGCGACAACGCCGAGGAGTAGCCATCGTGCGCTATCAGGGAGGGAGACAAGCTCCAGGATACCGGCAACAAGCCGTGGGGGAGAAAGAAGAACAAGAAGATTAAACAGGCCCAGGGCAGCGAGAGATAAGATCAGCCAGCCTAGTTTATATCGCTTAGTCGAGCCAAAAGAACTGGTGACTACTGTGCGCACCATTTGTCCACATAGGCTTTCGATACGGAGGGCCGATGCTGAACACAGCAGCGACGAGGATATACTGAAAACACGAGACAAGAAACAGCGTGGAATTCTCGAAATTCGACGCCTGTAGGTGGTTATCTCCATCTTTGGGATTTTGTCGTGGCGGCGTTTGATACCTGAAGAGTGTCAGCTCGGTTAATAGGAGTGGACCGGACACCTCGAAGCTCACCACGGTTGTTCTCTAACCCAGAAGAAGGTCCAAAATTGAACAGAGCTAGTAAGGATAATCTGTCCAACAATGCTCGTAAGCACAGTGTTCGACACGAGGCTCGCCGTCGGCCGTTTGACGTGAATCTTGGAGTAAGGGAGAGTTCTCCCCACTACAAAGAGGTGTTAGGAAGGAATCGAGGAGGAAAGTACGAAACACACTTGCAACGGCCACAGGAATGATGATAAACAAGTCGATGTACAGGAACTAAATGCCGGGTTATCAGGTATGGGGATAGACGCCTTGATGAATAACTCACCTGGAAGTCGCCAAGGGATGAGGCAAAGGAATACAGCAGCGTGATGGTCGTAAACTGTATGAGAGAGTATAGAGCCCTAATCTTGGGCGTCAGGTTTAGTAAATGGCCCCAGCGACATCAATACTCACATATACTTGAAGCAGCTGAAACTGGTCACCAGTGCGGCACGGCCCTCGCGGATAACTTCGAGCACACATACAATGTCAGGAGTCCGGCTCGTAAATGGCGCAGCGACGGAAGCCTCTGCTTCGGAAAGTGACAGCCCGACGTCAGCTGCTTTGAGCGCCGCACAGTCGTTTGCACCGTCGCCGCACATGAGGACCGTATACCCAAGTGTCTGCAGGCGCTCAATAACTTCATTCTTCTCGTCGGGCGACATGCGTGCGAAGATCTGTGTGCGTGCGAACATCTGGAAGTCGTCTATCGTCAGCGTGGCTGTCCATCGCTCGGGCGTGAAGAGAAGGCCGTACTCGCTGCAGCGTCTCAAGAGCAGCATTGTCCGTCATCCAACGGAAGACATCGCCGGTGACCGCGATAGCGTAGTCTTGAAAGTCAAGGATATCCGATTCCATCGAGTGGTGCAACGGCGGCGCGTTCGGCTTGAGGCTATACGCGTCAAGTTCCCACGACGGGTCATCCATGCACGTCCACCGGAGCTGGGAGTGGGGCGTCGCCGCATTTCCTACACAGATGAACTCGAATCGGAAGTTCAACAAAGAAACGGGGAGAGGCAGCACCACGGATGAAGCTTGGTGTAAAAACCTGTGCCGTCTGCGTGATGAGTCCACACTCGCGCGCGACGCTGACTGCTGTCAGCGGGTTGTCGCCAGTTATCATTCTGCACGCAAGATGGGCGGCTCGAAGAGCTTGGATGGCAGGTGTGGTGCCGGGCTTCAGTTTATTTTCAAATATGATGAGTCCCAGGAAGCGAAGGTTCGATTCAGCTTGTTCTCTGAAGACGTTAGTCAACGAAGGCGACGAACAGGTCCACCGAGATTAAGAACCTTTTCATTCGCTGGGCCTTCAGCCAGGATAATCCGTCAATGCTCTTGCCAGCAATGGCAATGACGCGGTATCCACGCTTGGTATAATACGACAGGAGATCATCATAGTCATCCGGGACTGCAGAAAACGGTGAGCTAGTGTCGCCGAACAGGGACAAAAAACTTACAAGAATTCTTCTCGCAGATATCGAGCATCACCTCCGGTGCGCCCTTCACGTACACTTCCATGCTCGTGCTCTTCAGTCGCTTGACAATGACACTCATCCTCCGTAACTGCGACACGAATTCGAACGTTCGGATGACGCCAAACTCGAGGAAGTAAGCGTGTCTCGCATTGCCTTTGAGCGCGTCCTCGACGCGAAATTGTGCACTCCCGGGCGGCCGTACGATCGTTTGCACAAGCGCCGCGGATCTCGCGCCTTCCTCGCCCGTCTTGCGTTCCTTGATCCTCCCTATGCCTGCTATACTCCCTTCCTCAATCGCCCATTTCGTAAACTGAAACATCTTGACGTCAAGGGGGTCACCGATCACGTCGCCGTCGACAACCTTGAGCTGATGGCAAGTCGCGAGCGCGTATAGAAAGGCCGCCTTGTCGCGGCCCAGGGGGATGTCATGTACGTCATCCAGGAGTTCACCGAACCGCTTGCCCGATCGATCGATTCCGCGCACACCGAGGATGTCGAGACCATCTTCAGTGAGCGTACCCGTCTTGTCGAAGCAGCAAACATTAACCTTGCCTGCGACGTTCACACGTGTCGGCGCAATACAAAATATCCCGGATTGCCTGAGGCGAGAGAGCGCGAAAGAGGTCCCGATGGAAAGCGTTGCAGGGAGCGCAGGCGGAACGACGACGGTAATGAGGTCTAGCGCGCGGATAACAATCGTGTGCCATGGTACTCTGAGGCGTACAAACTGCACCGCACTTGCACAGAAGCCGAGGCCAGCGATACCAGCGAGAACCATGATGAACCGGATTGAGTCGCGGTAGAACTTGAAGCCCATTGGTTTAGGGAAGAGCATCGAGCGAACGAGCGCACCCTTCGTCGTGTTGAAACCTAGGGTAACGTTAGTTATCTTAAAAGAGCGCACGGAGGTGTCACACCCGTTCGAACGACAATTCCCAGGGCCGGCCGATCCGGGTCACTCCCAAGCCCTACTGCCTTCCTTATACGCACGACCTTCGTTCCTGCATACAGAAAAGATTTGGCCAGCCCGACATCGATGTCGCGTGTCTCTTTCCAACGAGCCATATCGTCGTCCTTGACAGGAATTTTGCTGACGGGAACGGACTCGCCTGTCAGCATAGATTCATTCACAATTGCGTCGCCGGAGAGCAGGAACATGTCCGCAGGGACAATGCCAAGGGGTGGTTCAAGTAAATGCACGATATCTCCGGGGACAAGGTCAGTCGATTCCCGTTCGACCCCTAGATGTATGTCAGACAAGTAGGAGGGCGGTAAAATCACACATACATTTGCCATCGACGAAAACACTAACCGCACATGAGAAGCGGGACATCTCTCGCATGCGTGCAATGGTCTAGATGACGGCTAAAAAGCATGGTGACGAACGACAGGAGCGAACTCACCTTCTTGGTCTCAACTAAAGTTGAAACAATGCTGACGGCAGAGATGAGAAATATGCAGAATGCGTAGTAATAGTAATCATCGAGGGACCAGAGTACGATGCTCGCAATCTGGAACACATAGAAGGGGTGTATGACCTACAAAAAGGTATAAGCAAGCCTGACTATAAGCTCTATCGACGTAAGACGAACACACTTCATCAACGAGAAGCTGTACCGTAGACTTTCCGGCAATATCGACAAGGTTCTGGTCGAATAGCATGAGACGCTGGTGCCTTACGCTCCCCTCAAGCCCGTTCTTGACGGAGGAAACGCCTGTCCAGGAAGTATCGCGCCAATCCCTGCGAGACGTTCACAACTGGACGTATTTCTCAACCGGAATATGAAGGCTCACGTCACCGACTGAAAGAAACCTGTCGAGAGATTCAGAGCAAAGCGCGCGTAGCGGTAGTCCAGGATGATAAGGGTCCCTAAGATGTCATCATCCGCGGCGATGCAATTGCCATTGGCATCCCCGTTCCCACTGTTATTCCCGTTGTTCTTGCCCTTGTTTGCCTCGGCGAGGAATGGCGGGGAGAAGACGGTCGACGCAGGGTACGGATAATCAATGCGACGGACAGAAAACAGCGCGACGTCTCTATACGGGGTCTCATACGCATTCAGCAACATCAGCGGACAAGCAGCAGTACATACACACCTCTATAAGGACAAAGCCGTTTTTGATTTCGCCGAACGCCCTCTCTCGAGCAACCCAACGCAGCCATAGCTTGGGAAACCAGTGACCAAGTAACGCCAGAACACCAGCAGTGAGGACACAAGCAAACCGCCAGCCCAGTTGCCGCCAGGGCATTATCTCGTAACCAAAGAAGCGTACAGTCATATCTTCATCATGGAGATGTAGCGTCTGACGACTGGGCGGACCTTCCGGCGGAGGCGTGAGCGGCTCTAAGTCGATATCAATGCGAGTGTCCTCCCCAAAGAACTGGTCTTCGGACAGCAGAGGCAGGGTCGGGGAATGTGTTGCTGAGGGTGATGGCGGATATGACCCATACTCGCTGCCCATTGGCGACGGTGTTCGAACAACCTCCGCCCCCTCGTCCTCCTCGTATTCCTCCCCTGACGAGTATCCCCACCGACTATCCCCCTCTTCCTCATCGCTTACCGCAGCCTCCGATTCTATGTCTGACCGGCGCCCCCACCTCTTTGTTGATGACGCCGACGAACGCTGCGAAAACGACGGCCGACGCTTCGAGTGTCCGTCGCCGCCAAAAAGCTGCGAAAGTCCGCCGAAGACACCACTACGCCGCGCAGGCGACGGGGAACGACGGCCTCTCCTCACGCGCTCCGCGACAGTGTCCTCTTCATGCCCGTGCTCCTCGTCTACATCGTTGCCCGCCGAAACATACGAATCCTCGCTGCGCCGGCGGCGCGCGGCAACCGAGTCCTCGCTACGCCTTCGGCTGAGTGATCGGCGGTGCCCCATGCGCGAGATGCTTGACGGAATAACTGAGTGGCCTGGCCCATCGAACACGGAACCAGGCACGTCGTATGTCATGCTGTACTGCGAGTCGCGACGGGCGCGGCGGGAGTTGGACATGGCATCGGAAATGTCAATGGCGGACGCGCCCTCAGTGTAATCATAGTGCGACGGCCCTGAGACGGCGGACATTGTACACAACGTGTTCTGTCCCGATGCACGTTTCGGCTGCCGACGAAAGCGTCTTTCGTCGAGGTGGGGTCGAGATGCAGGTCCGAGTCAACGTCAAGTAGCCGCATGCTGGAGGATAACATCCGTTTCCTTACTAAAACTTCGGGTTAGGGTCTGCACTTTCGCTATCTCGTCCGAGTCGTGCCAATAAGATCTTGAATAAGATATGCTTGTCATTAAATACCCTTTGCTACATCCTCGCCCTTTTCGATTTAGAGGGAAAGGCAGATGTTTTTTATAGCAGTAGAGAATGTCTCGGGAATTTCTAGGGCATGGTACATGGTACGGACACAGATCCGCACCTGCGTTATGGGCGAAACCGAGGCCGCCGGAGCTGAAGGTCACTTTTTTTTTTAAATCGATGTAGCTACATTGCTAAGAGGTAACTACGGGCTTAACGTCCCGGGCGTAGCACCCACGTGGGACGGCTGCCACAGGCGCAGCGTTAAATACAAAAGAGAGGAGACGAGGGCAGCTGAAGGTCACTTGAAAGGTCATTTCGGACTATTGTGTACACCGTAGTACTGATAGTATGGTTGAGCTCAACTTCCAAAGCTTATAGGAAACGATATTGCCACTCCAATAAACACAGCATGCCGGCGTTCCGTGGTACGATCTCTCAACAAAATGAAGTATTGGCGATACCGTGACAGATGCACTGGCATTGACCGAAACTTGAAGGGATGTAGCTTAATCTACGTTACTACTCCCTTTGTTTTGATACAGTAGATAGCCTAGCCTAATAGCTCACATAGTCACCCTGTATGCGTTGCCGCGCTGTTCTTATTTATAGTAATCTTAAGAATGATATCTTCCTTCGGTCAGAGCCCGACCATCTCTAGTGACTAGCACGAAACAAATATGTCGTAGACACGATGTCGCAAATCCCGGAGCTTGCTTATAGGTCACGTCGCTCATTAGCAGATTACGGTCGTAATTCAGAGCGGTTCAATTGCTGCCGACTGTAAGCCGTTGTAACAGCGCTCAAAGTTGGAGCGTTAGCGGCTCTTAGCGACCATGCACGTCTTACTATCGTGTCACCTGATGTGAAACCACGCCAAAGCGTGGTACTAGAAGTGCAACAACCGTCACTCCTTGGCGTGCCCCGCATCCGCTAGCCCTAGAAATCTACATACAACATTCCGTAGCATTCGTCTTTCTTATTCTCAAGTGTTGTAGTGCAATTGGGTCAGATGGTACCCTTCAGTGAGGGGAAGACACAGCGGCTCCTCCCTGTTGCACTTCCCGCACACTCTGTTTCACATCAGATGACACGA
>MU273759.1:0-35244 GCA_022160365.1 Vararia minispora EC-137
CAAGGCGCTCTTCACGCCGCCAGGCTCATCGGTCGTGGCGCGGGTCGGGCATTCGGCGTGTCACGGTGAGGGCACGCGTCTCACAATCACTGGCCATAGGGCCAATCACATGTAAGATGCACCTTCGCCCACTTGTCGCCTACGATCAGATTACCTGAGAATGTAAACGTGGCAACGGGCTTATCGGGAGCTTCCAGCCGACTTACAATTAGGCTGCAAGTACTACAATTGTCTGGAATCGACTGCAATCGTCTGGCCGACGGTACAATCATTGGTCGAGCAAGGGCGCCCATTGCATTTTGGTTCCTGTTCCTTGTAACCTGGACATCATTAGCTGGCACTCGGGCCGATCGCGTGTCACGAGATTTTGGATCTGGCAAGGCACTGCCTTTCGCTGCGATCACGCGAGGAATCTTGCGATGTCCGAGTCCGAGTATCGTGTCGCCACCTCGGTATCGTTGCCTCCTCTTTCGATGGACGTGCCGTTCATCGCATCCGGCGCGCTCTCATCTGCACACTATGCCCTTATTCGCGCCGTCGAGTCCGCGTCTTCACCGCAACAGGCTGACGAACACCTCCGCGCCGAGGTTGCCGCGCTCCGTGCCCGCCTCGCCCGTCCAGGCCTCTCGACCGTGCGTCGCGTCTTCACGCCGTGTGTCCTCATGTGTCGAACGTCAGCAGAAGAAGTGTAGGGAAGCCCTCGTCGTCCTGTTCTACTGTGCCACCGCTGCCGCAAGCCTGCGTGCTGCCGACGTCGCGTTCGCACTTCCGCATGCCGTCGCACTTGCGGAGGCGGGCGCGTCCATCACCGAGCAGCGCGTAGGTACGTCCATATACATACTGTATCCGATTATATCCCGCGGTAATTGCTCTTCATTTCTGCAGGATACATGTTCTGCACGGCCGTCATGCCGCCCGACCACGAAATGCGTCTTATGCTCGTGAACACACTCCGCAAGGTGCGCCCATCCGCAGCTGCCTCTCATCCCAGGGAACTTCGAACGCACGCGTCTGATGGACTCTTCAGGACCTGTATGCACATTCCGTCGCGCGCATCGCGCTCGCGCTCGACTTCCTCGTCCAATCCCCGGACGCCGACACCGTCCCGGCCGTCCAGGCTCGGCTGCACGATCTGCTCTCGCATCCCTCGTCCGCACCCCTCCTACCGCGCTGATTCCGGCTGAATCTTAGGCTCCTCGCAGTGCCGTCGTTCGCCGGAAGACGCTCTACGCCGTTCGCGGGCTCGCAACAGTCGAGCCGTCCCTGCTTCGCTGGCTCGCGCATGACATCGCCAAACGCGTGCGGGACGCCGACCCATCCGTTGCGGGCGCGGCCATCGCGACCTGTTCCGTGCTGCAAAAGGTACGCCCCCCATCTCACGCCGCGTCCATTCGACGGCTATTGACGCCCGCTCCGTGCAGCACGGTCTCCTGGACGGCAGTGCGCGTGCTGAGGTCCGCAGAGCATTTGCGCACTTCGCGAAATCGGCGGCCGAGAGCCCTGCTGCGCGCCTCGTACTCATGAAGATCCTTGGGTTTTATGCCGCGCTACCTGAGTGCGTGCCCGTCCTCTCCAGCTGGTGCGGGAAGTGAACGACACTGGCGGCTCAGGGTCCCACAGGAGGTCGTCTCTTCCGCTCTCGGGCTACTCGGACGGACGACGCGGGCGATGGACGGTACCGTCCCACGCTCCTCCGCACCCCTTCAATCTAATGCCGGCTGCAGCGCTCCGCCTCTCACTCTACTCCCTCCTGCGCCACGTTCCATCTGAACTCCTGATCACCACGCCCCCGTACGCACTCCTCGCTCCCATCCGGCCTTACGTCGTCTCGTTCTCTCCCAACGACCAACACTTCTTCCTGTCATGCCTTGGCTGCGTCGACCCGTCGCTCTGGGCTGGTGGACAGGGCCATCCGGCCGTGCTGGACAGCATCGAGGTCGAACGCATCATGCAGGGCCTCTCGTCTCCAGACGACGCGATCCGTGCGAAGGTGTGAAACTCTGCATGTCCCCGTGCCCCTGCGCTCACCACCGCTCGCAGACAATCCGCATCCTCGCACGCGTCGAACCGTCGCTTCTCAAAACATACGCTGCGCAGCTCCTCGCCAACCCCCACGCAGGCGCCTTGCCGCTGCTGCTCGAACTCGCCGAGGCGTCCGCAGCAGAGGATGCGGGCGCGTATGCGCAAGCGGTGCACACGGCGTGCGCAGGGCCGGGCATGCACGAGCAAGCGATCGAGCGCGTGTTGAGCTTCTTACGCGACCGTATGCCCCCCGCGCCCCTTCGCTTCCTGCTATTGACTATCTATGACAGAGTCTGACGGTTACGCCTCCGACGTGGTGACGGCGCTCCTTACTCCGCTCGTCGACACCGACGCAAGCACAGATGTACGTGCGGCGGGTGAGGGTGAAGGGAGCAGGGATGATGGGCAGGGCGTGGAGAAGGCAAGCCCGACGATGCTTGTCATCGCGACGGCGCTCGCGTGCGAGTATGCGGGGCGCGTGCCGGTCGCGCCGGTGGATGTGCTGAGCTGGCTTGCGCGGGAGCTACACCGGAGCTCGCGTGCGTCCGCGCTCTTCTGCCCGCTCGCGCGCGGGAGCTGACGGTACCGGTGCCGCACGGACAGCGTCGGTTCAGGACGCGATGCTGCTCGTGATGATACGACTCGCTGCGGAGTGCGAGAGCGTGTCGGCGCGCGTCAAGGACAGCGTCGCGAAGCTCAAGGAGGGCGCGGGGCGGCACGTTCAGCGCGTACACAGCTGTTTCTTCGTCCTCGTCTTGTCAGGTTGATGACCTTGCTCTTTTCACAGAGGTGTACGCAGTTCCTTGACCTCATCGTATTATCGGATACGCTCCGCGAGATCGTCTCCGGCGCGCGATCGCGCTCCGTGTGTCCTCAACTCCCTTCATCCTACCCTTACGCTCACGCTCACCCCCATTTCCCGTCCTTCGGCCTGCGCGCAGCTCCCGGATTTCCTCGCCTCCCTTGAAGCTCACCAAGCGCACCTGCCCCTACCCCGGACTGCCGCCGCCGATGCCTCTCCGACACGCTCGCATGCCGTTCTCTCCGCCGCGAAGCTACGGTACGATCCGTACGCGGCGCCCGTGCCGGCGCAGCGCCAGCGCCAGCGTGGTAGGCATGCCGCGGCTGGCCTCGCGAGGACGAATAGCGGGGCGTCGGCTGATGGAGGAAGGTCGGAGGGCGCGCTAAGCGCGCGGTCGGATAGTGTTCTGAGTAGACGCTCGGACGACCTCGCCCGGACGGTGAGCCCAGGTGAGCTCGCTCTCGCGGCGGGCAGCCCAGAGCTGCGCGCTGTCGCTCTAGTGCGTCCCCACTTCTTCTCGACTATGGGAGCTCCGTCCTGACCGCTACCACTCAGGGTCCTAGTCTGCGGCCGGGCAGCGCGCCTCGGCAGCCGTCCGTCGATCTCCTCGTGCGCCTCTCTCTGCCTGCTGTGTACGCGCGAAGCTGACACCGCCAACAGGCCTCCCGCGTCGATCTCATCGCCCTCGACTCACCCTTCCTCTCCGATCCGCCCGGGCTCGCGGACACATCGGCGCCAGCGCTGCCCGACACGGATATTCGGGCGCTGTGGGACGCGCTGGCGGCACATAGCACGCGCGGCTGGACGGAGATGCGAGCGGAGGACGCCTTGAGAAAGCTAAGAGAGCTGCCATGTGCGCTGAGCGTCCGGCAGGTGGGGGAGGCACCGTTCGAAGGTCCGCTTCGGAATGGTGATTGTGTGATGGAGTGACTGACGCGCGTGGGCCTCAGGCGAGGTGAAGGTGCTCTTGCGTGACCTGCCGGACGCGCCGGGAGAGCGCGCACTGGTACGGCTGCGCGACGACGCGGATGTGGACGACGGCGGGTGTTTGTGGCGCGTCCGGAGCGATGGCGAGGCGCTCGTGCGCGCGGTCCGGCGAGGGCTCGCGGACGGCTAGGGGCGAAATGTGTTCCGCGCCGTGGGAGTTCCGGGCGTAGGGATCACTTTGGATGCAGAGGGGACGCGCGGGTGACGTTTGTATAGGTATTAGTACCTGCGTACTGCAGCAGCCTTACAGAGCGTAGCGGGATTGTGGAGGCGTGAAGGTATGCAAGGCCAGACGGGCGTGCGGGGTTAGCCGAGGGCGTGCACGTATGCAGTTAACAACTTCCGCCGACCTTAAGTTCGCTCCGCTACAATGTCCTGTGGGAATTCCACAGGACGCTGTAGCGGAGTGGACACTTAACTTGAAGGTCGGGAATGGCAGGTCGGATGACAACGTGGCTGCCACGTGGGCGCGGATCTATGGCGTCCTGCAGCGGCCTCGTTTGAGCGGCGGACGCACGCCTCGTCTGATAGCTCCGGCTCCGGCGACGACGATGGCTGACGGCGATGCGGCGCAGGTTGCGCATTCGTTCAACAAGATCCTCGCACAACCCGCCAAGAGGTCCTCCCGGGACGTCGATGAGAGTGTGAAGAAGCTGCGCAGGCTCATCCTCATCGAGGGCATCCCTTCTGTCGCTGTACGCCTCATGCCCACGCCTTTGCTTCCTGCGCTCACCCCGTCTGCGCAGGATGGAACGCTGCGGCACAGGATATGGAAGATATTTCTCCGTGTCGCGGATCTGCCTGTGGAGACGTTCCTCGACTATGTCGCGCGCGGGCCGTGCGAGGTCCGGGAAAAGATCCGCAATGACACTTTCAGGTCCGTTGCCCGTTTACTGTGTTTACTCTACGTGCATCGCGGCTCATATGCGTGTACAGGACGCTCGCGACTGACCGTGGGTTCACGGATAGGGTGAAGGAGGACATGCTCATCCGTCTCCTCGACGCCTTCGTTTGGCGTAACCACGGTGCGCCCCCCTCCCTCTCCCCTTCCCCTTCGCACCGGCACGCGCCTCACACCGATTGTAGACCGCCAGGAGTACAACCAGCCGTGCTTCACGTACGTTCAGGGTATGAACGTGCTCGCCGCGCCGTTCCTGTACACGATGCCTTCCGAGCTTGAGGCCTTCTTTTGTTTCGCCAAGTTCATCGAGGAAGTCTGCCCGACGTACGTCCAGCCGACGCTCGAGGGCGTTCACCATGGCCTCAAAGTGCGTCTTGACTCATAGTCTGTGCGTTCTTCTGGGTGCTAACCTACCGCACAGCTGCTCGACCGCTGCCTGAAGATCGTCGATCCAGATTTGTACGCGTACCTGCGCTCGAAGAACCTTTCCGCGGAGCTGTACGCGTTCCCATCCGTGCTCACGCTCTGCGCGTGCACACCGCCGCTCGACGAGGTCCTCCGCCTCTGGGACTTCCTCCTTGCGTTCGGTGTCCACCTCAACGTCCTCTGCGTCATCGCACAACTACTCCTCATCCGCGACGACGTCATGAGGTCCTCGTCGTGCGTCTTCTTCCCTTCCTTTCTCCTTTGTCCGCTGCACGACAGCTGACGCCCGCCCGCCAGCCCCATGCGCCTCCTCCGCACCTTCCCGCCCCTAGAGGCCGCACCCGTCATCGGCATTGCCGTCACCCTAGTTCGCGACCTCCCCCCAGACCTCTACGAGGAGCTCGTGCGCCACCCGTACGAGTTCAAGGCCTAGCTTCCCCCGCTGGTGCTCTAGAGTCCAAGTCCGTCGTTCCGAAGCCCAAGCCCCGTGCCAGGATGTCCCTCCGCCCGCTCGATCCCCTCCCCCTGTCTTATTGTCCTGTCCTGTTGCCGTGTCCCGCCCGTCTCTTGCTTTCGTTCTCGCACGTCTCGTCTCTCCATCAGCTCAGTCCCGGTTCTGGTTTCTCGTGTATCACTCGCTCCTGTATTGCACTTCACGTAATTTATCTCGTTTGAGGATCCGATCCGACATTTTGCGCTTTCTGGGAGGGGGAGCGGCGCGCTCTGTCCCACAGTGTGCAATGATATGATGCGAAGTATGACCAGAGATACGTTTTGAATGTCAGGGTGAGGAATTCACCCACAATCTGCACGTACTGTACGCGCTCCTCTCAGAACGGCATATGGACCGCCTTCGCGAAGGTATACTACTTGGCTTTCGGGATACTCTCGAAGAACGGACCGAACGGTGCGACGACGTAATCCTTCGCCCGCTCGTTCGCGCCGTTGAGGACAAGTGACGGCACCCGGATTTCATACAGGCGATCGATAATCGACCAGCCCTGTACGATCCTAGACGAGAGCGGGTGCCAGATGTGGGGATGAGGGGAGTATACGGCCCAAGCTTACGGTGCGTTAGCGACAGTACGATCGCCGTTTGAACCGAGGATCTGATCGAGTAGGTGATCCCCTCGGAGATAGGCTTTAGGCCGCAGACGTGGGCAGCATGGAAGGTACGGAGAGCGATGAACTTCGGCGGCTCCTTCGTGCCAGCCGCCATGCCCTCGCCGATCTCCCCGGGGAACCCTTGAAGAAGCTCGCCTGTGGCCTTGCTCTAGAGTGCGCGGGCCGCAAGTGAGTTAGATAAGACGAGGTGGTGAAGGCAGGCCGGCTTCTTGCCAGTACGGACTTCGAACTCGGACGCAAGACAACCTCCCCACGAGTGGCCGAGACTGTCGAATGAATCCTCGACGTCGAGATAGCTGATGACGTTGAGCAATTCGCAGACAGAAAGGTCGATGGTCCAGAAAGTCGGGGGCTTCTCCTTCAGATGGGTTGAGCGTTCGTTACCGAGCTGGTCGTAGATGTGTGGTAGCAAGATCGGCGATGGGCGACAGACAATCGTGCGTCAGTCCCGGTCCCCCATAGAGAACGAAGTGCGGCGGCCGCCTAGTGGACTCGAGATCCCTAAGGACCTTGTAGGACGTCTGGAACGTTTCTTCATCATACTTGACGGCGATGAGGCCCTCTTTGGTGGGATTGAGAGACTTCATGCTATAGAAAGGAACGTCTGAGACGGAATGTAGATGGAAGGAACCGATGAAGCATGCAGACCTGAAGAAGAAAGAATGCGCGAAGACGGAAAGGAAGGGTATGAGGTCGAGGGAAGACGACGGCAGAAAAAGTAGGGAATAGAGCATAGGTTGGAGAGAGGGTGGCAAGGTCGCATGGGGGGACTCGGGGGCTGCAGGCGAGAGAAGTGTGCATATACCCATTGATGCGCCACAAAACCGTTGTTGTTGAGCACGCCGTTGGTCCCAGCCAGTCAATGGATGACAGAGCACAAGCTTGCAAATGCGTGCACCGATCACGATAACTTACCAAGCGTCGTACTACTATAATTTAGGACCGTTGGCTCCAGCCCGCGTATGATTTCGCCGGCGTTCTACCCCTCCTCGGGATGCGCCTATCTTTTGAAATCAAATCGCAAAATTGCCCTCAGGCTGGGACGATTCACTACCAGCCTCTGCTCTGTGCTCTGTGTGCTTATAATGATACGGCGAAATGATACCAGTGAACGTGCAAGCTAGTGGCTGTCGGTTTCGATAAAGCCCGCGGCACGGACGGCTGAGCGCAAAGACAGTTGTGGTGTTTTAAAAGTTGTATCTGAAAGCACAAGTCCGAGCATAGAGTCAAACTGCACACCGCTCGACAAAGCAACCAGCACGAAGCACGCACGATCATCCGCCCTCCTCCGGTCGCTCGTTCGATATCCAGCACATATGCCCGCAGCCCGCGGCGCACACACGCCCGACCAACTCCTTCCCCTCCATCTCTCTTCCGCCCTCCCGATTGCTCTCCCTCGCAGCTTCCTTCCCTCCCCTCGACCCCTCCTCCCTAGTTGCTCTCTGCCCCTCCTCCTCCTTCACGCTCCATGTACTTCCCACCTCATCTCGTCGCTCCACAGCGCGCCTGCTCATCTCCACCCGATCCGCCTTCTCTCTCAGCATCTCGTTCCGCACTCGCTGCGTCTCGTCCGGGCCACCGGCCCGAGCACCCTCGTCCCGCATCCGCTCCATCGTCTCCGGTCGTATCGTCTTTTCCATCACGTCATCCACGAGCGTGCCCGTGCTCGCGCGCGACAGCGACCGCGACCGCGACTGCGCAAGTGTCGGCGAGGGCGAGGGAGGCCGGAGCACGTCTGGCGGCCGCGCGGAGAGGTATGATCGATAGCAGGATAAGTGGCCGCCATGTGCGCAGATGGCGCAGAGGAACGTCATCGCGTGCACAGGCAAGCGGCTGCGACGCTGTGGTTAGCACACCAGGAGGCCGGAGGTCGGGAGCGGGAAAGGGGGACGGACCAGATAGAACACTTCATTGTTGGCGCTCTGCAGGACGCACAGAGAGCTCCCTGTCGTAGAACGGGCTTCTCGCATTTGCCGCACGAAATGTATACCGTCGTTTGCAGCTGGGCCGTGGTAGATTGATAGGGAGAGCGAGGGGAAGGGTAAGGAGAGACGAACCTGCGTCGGTTCTTGCACGTCTGGGTAGCTAGCATATTTGCGGATGTGCGCCGCCGATGAGTGTAGCCGTAACCGGTTCAGCAGATCTGAACCGTTTATCGGCGTTGTCACTTGCCTGGCACAGAACGAGGGCGTAACGCACCGACATAGCTCTCGACGACCCGCACGACCCGCCGGTTGCCCCAACCCAGCTTCTCCTTGCATACGAGCACCACAATCGCCGCCGTTTGCACATCGCCGCTCTCGATCGCGCCCTCGACCGCGGCACCCACTGCGACCCACGCCCGAGCACGCATTCGCTCCTCGCGCTCTCGCGCTTCCTGGTCGTCCAGCGGTTCCGCATCGTCGGGCACCTCGGAGGTAGGGCTGAACAGACCGTCCACCTGAACGGGCTGCAGCGAGCCGCCCGACAGGACGCGCTGCGAGCGCGCACGGCTTGCCGGCCGTGCAATCGCGTCGTCCTCGCCCGTCGCCTGCGCTGTGACAGTCCGAATGCTGCTCTGGCTACCCTGCTTTATGAGCGGTGGTGGCAGTGGCACTACTAGCGAACTTGCACGGCCCTTCAGCCCCGGTCGCTGGCGCGTCTTCGACGCCGACTTACGCGCCAGCAGTCGCACGGACGATGGCCGCCGGCCAGAATCTGAGTCCGATGAGTCCGTAGAGCGTGGTGACGGCGTTTCGCCTTCGCCATCGGACGCTGACTGCTGCTCGCCGTCCGAGCCACCGGTCCAGGCGTTCTGGAGAGGAGATGGCGACGGGCTCGCGCCGCTTGAGGACGCGGAGAGAGTACGGATGGCAGCCGGCGGGAGGATGCGCTTCGTCTCGGGCGAGGCGGGCTGCTCTTCCTCCGGCACAGACGGCGGCGTATTTTTCCCCTTCGACTTCTGCTTCCCGCGAGCCTCGTCGCCGGAGACCCCACTCGAATCCGAGTCGTCCAGTGCACCCTCGCCGACGTGCTTTAGGGGTCCTGGCGCGCCCGACGCCGCCGACTGCGCAAGCGACGGACGATTGTACGAGCTGAGAGCGCGGGGACGTAGGATACTCGTGTTCGACGCGCGCCGGGAGAAGACGAACGAACCACGCGTGGAACCGGAACCGGAGTGACTGCTGAGCACCGAGACGGGGCTGGCCCCGGTGGCGGGTATCGACGAGGACGCTCTGTGCGGCGAGTTCGAGTTTGAATTCGAAGACGCCTGCGATGGCGTGCGGAGAGGAGTGGGGGAGTGGTGCGGGCTTCGGGACGGGTGCGCGAGATCTATTGTTGAAGGGCGCGTTTTGGCTGGTGGCGCGGGTGTCTGGATAGTATGGACGGTCGGGACGGACGCGGGAGCGGAGTGCGAATGAGGGAGGATATGCGGCTTGAGTGAGAGAGGTGAGAGGGGCGGGATAACGTCTTCTGCGGGTGTAGGTGGCGGTAATGGGTCGTATAGGGACTGGATGAATGTCCAGATTTGAGCGGCCTCGGCGTGGCCTGCATCGAGGGCAATCTGTACTACCAATCAGTATGAATATTTCATGAAATTTCGTGAAAGAACCTTGGCATTGTGTCCGCAGAGAAAATGTTTGTCCGTTTCCTCAAAAATGTAGTTCTTAGATAGCTTCTCGAACATTTCCGCGTACTCGGGCAAAGATCCAAGTCCTACCGAGCCCAGAACCTGTCGCACGGGCTTGTAAGACGAATCTCCCAGAACTTTCTTCGGTAACAGGGCATCCGGGTGGCCTTGTCGGTACGCAGGTGCGCTGTGTGGCAGTCAACCTAAGGATAAAGAAGCTATGGGAGGTAGGACGTACACGTCATCGTAAGGGACCTCGAATCTAGAGTAGCGGTCGGATACGAACGCTATGGTACCACCTGCATCCCATGCTACGGAATTGCGAGGAACGGCGTCGATCGGACGATACGAATTGCGAACGTCGAGCTGCGAGAACGTGCCAGAGGAATGTACCGCCCATAAGGCGTGTGAATCACGGAAAATGGTATCTACGGTGTATTGAGGAATGCAAATATGCATAGGAAAAGTTTGCGGACCTGTCACGCCGCCTTCGATGGTCGACCCTTGGACTACCCATTTCGCTAGGTAGCTCCGTCTCACGTCCCAGATTTCGATTGGGTCGCCCGTATCCGTCGGGCGCGGCACGTTTGCCGCCTGCAACCCAAGCTCAACTTCTGGACTGCTCGACAGGATTGGCTGCGCCGGCGACCTCTCCTCTCCCTCACCAATATCTGCACTCGAGCCTGTACCAAACTCTGCGTTCGAGACGATTGCGAGCTCGCACTCGTAGTCGGGGCGCCAGAGCGCCCGACGGACGGGGAAGGAGGTGAAGAGTGTATACGTTGGAATCTGCGAGATGTGCGCTGTGTTGCCGGACGAATTCAGGTCCCAGACTTTCACGGTGCGATCCATGCCGCCACTCGCGAGCCAACCTGTCCCGCTCGCATTCGAGCTACCACCTATGTCGCCACTGGTCAGTGTATCCTGCCGAGAAAGACTTTGAGGCACAGGAGCGCCGTCGGATGGGCCTAGGCACCAGTCAAGAGAGAGGATTGGACCAGCATGCGCGACTGGTATTCGATCAAGTTGGCCACGGTGACCCATCTTCAAGTCCCATCTACAACGGCTTGAGGAGCAGATTATCGAGACATTCCAAGATGGTCGTACCTGTAGAGGCTCCCATTATCTAGCCCTACGATCGCCTGTAGAGGGTTCGTCTGGCTAGGCGAGAACACTGCCGTGCGTACAGGTTGGATATGGTGTATGCGTATGAGCGACTTCTCGAAGCTGCGAATGTCCCACACCCTGAGGTCTCCATCCGCAGAGCCCGTCAGGCAGTAATAGGGCACGACGGAGGACAGAGAGAGCTTGTTAATCGACCGCAGATGGTCGCGTGCGCGTTTCTCTGCCGTTCAAGCGTCAAGGACAGCCAGATCCGAAGTCCAGAAGACTGACCATACTTCGACTGTCCAATCTTGTTGATATCCCACAGCAGCAGATCACCGTTCCGTGCACTGGTCAGGATCTTGTTGTCGAAGTCTGGCGCCGGCCTCGGTCATCCCCGACGCAAACGGGGTCCGGGAAGGGGTGGCTCACTTTGGCGCCCCCAAGCGACATCCGTCGTCACGCTCTCAACCTTGAAGCCCGCGAGCGCCCACATGTTGCGCTCTGCGTCTATGCGGTGGCCACCACGGCCGACTTTGGAACGATAGTCGGGGCTGATGGATGTCAGCCCGTCGGAGAGACGAAGAATACGGAGAGCTGGAGATCGAATTGGTGTGGGCAGTGGCAGACAATATGGACAGAAGGACACACATAATCTTCCGGCAACAACGCACCGCTCGCCGTCCTCGCTCTTCGCTATCGTCCCTCCACCACTCGATGTCGCTCGCGGAAGCCTGACTGTCCGCGTCGGGCCCTGGTGCCCATGCTCGCGTGCATCAGAGTACACACTGGCTAGAGACACAGCTGCTGAAGGAGACGCTGAAGCGATCTTGAGGGAGGGCCGACGGGATCGAGGTACCGTCGGTGTGGAGAGAGACATCTACAGCCTCCCGCCAGGCCGCGAACACTTGTAGTCGTGCCTCGGGTCGCGCCACGGGCAAAGGACTAATATAGCTTGCAGCCAAAAGATGAATTGATATTCGGGTGCCCTTCAAAGATGTCAAGCCGTGAACGCAAGGCAGCGACCAGAAAAGTTGATGAGAGCTAAGTCGAAGTACGGCTTAAATTTGATCCAAAGCAGGCGAAGCCGCTGGACATGTTCCAGGGCCGGAAAGTCTGCGCCCGAGCCCGAAATAACAGCGCGCGCCCATCTCCGGTCTCGTAGCTCCCTCAGTCTTCTCCTCTTTAACATGCTGCTAACTATTCGCGCCCATTGAGGGCACCGAAAGTCGAACGAATTGTCTGGGAAGCTCAGGTCCAGACCTGAGTAAAGCATATAACAAAATACACAGCGACAAGCACAGATGCAGAACAGAAGCTTGAATCGGAGCGACTCGGAGGTCAAGTAAGCACATATCAAACCGGTACTGTTTTCATCAAATTCAAGCAGGACAACATCGCCCTGACTTTCTCCTAGGTCTTTTCTCTTTGGGCACGGACCACCTTTTCCGGAGGTACGTATCGAACATGTTCACTGACTCTACATCTCATTGTTCTGAAGCGAGGAGCGCCGTCTGGGTAGAGTGCCTTTGCAATAGTGGATGTAGGCGACTGAGGTAATGGTAGGGGCTTGCGCAGGGTGACAGTGCTGCCACATCAGCGCCGGCCTCGGCACTCAAATATCCGTATTCGACCTGTATGTCCTAGGTGCCAGGTGACACCCAGGAAGGACGTCGCGTCTGCGCCGGAGAGCTTGAGATGTGTTCGGATGAGAGCAACGAGGAAGGGCGATGTGCTGTAAGAGTCTTGCCTATCGTGAAGGAGTAGAAAAAAAGGGGAGTACAGTTGTCGCAACCGCAAGCATCAGGCTCGACGACGACACAACTTGGTATCACTTCTGTAACTTCTAACCTTCCGACCCGAACGTGAGCGCTAGTGTAAGGCCGTACGACGTGGTGGAGACTCCTGGAGATTATGGCGCATGCTGCGTACAAACGTGAGTTAGTGCCCGCGACATACCTGCGTACCAAAGGAAAGTGTATCGGTGAAAGTTTCTTCCTGGAGTAGCGTAATATTCATAGTCACTGATTAGATGTGCCCCTGCTGACGAGTGGTAGCCCAGGCGTCTGCCGAGACCAACTTGAAGCTTACATCACGGACATTTGTGCTAGTGGAGCTAAAGTAGGTGAAAGGAGGTGCAGTAGAGGGACTATCTGAATCAGGTAGACAACCACGGGGAATTTGCTTGTAGAGTTTGACAAGTAGACGCCGGGATGAAGAGACTGAGGAAAGCTGCAACTGAAGAAAAACGCGTGCACGTGACCGCGTATTCACGCCAACGGCCTGGATTGGCTGGAGAATGCCTGCTTGCCCCCCCATCACACAGCCCGAGCCTAATATCGTCACACGTTTATTCGCAGCAGAATTATTTTGGGTAATGTAAACAAGTGCAGGAGCTCAGCAAGGACGGGCTCAGGTTCAAGTACTTCAAGCTGTACGAATTTGTACGCGCGAGGCGCATGACAACGGGGATCTGTATCGTCGCAGTACGCTCTAGTTGATCGCCGTTTACGTACTGTGCACCTCCTTTCACGTCCGCCCGGTCCTGACACGTGTAGCTACTCTGGCGTGTGTGGATGAGACGCGTCCGTCTTGCCATCTCCCTCTCAACGCCCTTCACGCGACGTCCCCGCCCTCTCCCCAGCTATGGTTCGCCTTAGGACGTTATATAAGGAGGGAAAGCGGTCCGGCTTAAGCCACCGGGACAACACCACGCTCGCCGGGACACAAGTCATTATAGATGGCGAGGAGTACGCGCTCACTTCGCACGCGGACACTATGGTGTACTTCATTGTCGAGCGGCACAAAATATCAAATAAACAGTACAATCGGGAGTCGTTGCCGTGGACTGAAGACGCCGTCCTCCAACATGTTCGCTTTACGAACGTGTTCCGTGTATAGTGGGCATAACATCTTGTCTTCATAAGCATCCTCACAGTCTGTCGACTAGTGACCGTGACACGCAATATATCATTACCAAGGTTATCAAAGAAGGGGACCAAGACTTCCGCGAGACATGCTTCCGCGTCATTTTGTTCCGCCTCTTCGACCGCATAGAGACATATGAATACCTCAAGTCAACTATCCCGCTGACCTGGAGGGAATGGGATCGCCATGCATACCTCGAGGCACTAGACAAGCGCATACATGCCGGCTTCTCGATATATGGAAATGCGTACCAGATGATGCCCCCTTCGAGTAGCATCGTTGGCGGTCCGCCGAACAAAAATCACGATCGTCATCTGCGCCTGCTCGAAGCTATGATGAACCTCGACCTCCCGGGTGAACTGCGAAAACTTGACCAGCTCGCCGATATGTTTCACCGTATCTACTTCTACCCCACGTTGAAGGAATTCCTCGGCTACCAGTGCGTTCTCTGCGATCTGTTTCTTCGTGAAGAGAGCGCTAAGTACGACGGGAAGGCTACTGCTCGACCTCAATATGGTTCCTGGCCTGCGACGCCCGCAAGACTGGGTCGTTTGCGGCCCTGGTTGCCGCCGTGGCCTCGAGCTAGTCCTCGGTACGGACATCAAAGGCAAATATGGCCACGCACTCAACTGGCTGCATGATCACCAGCACGAGCTTTACAAAGCCGCTGGAGTGAGCCCAAACGACATCCCGGCGCTCCTGCCGAGCTGCAAGGGCCTCTCGCTCGTCGACTTCGAGCACGTGCTCTGTGAACTTAGCAAGTATATATCCGCCAAGTCCAAGGGCGTCAATGCGAAGTTTAAGCGCGGGGTGTACAAGCCGAATCCAAATCCCATCACCCGCAAGCTCCCTCCAAAGTGGAAGGAGACAGCTTTGTCGTCGGAACAGCGTGACAAAAAATATACGAACCCTAGTGCAGTGCATAGAGGAGAGACAGAGGAAAATTCGGAGTGGGCCGTGTCGCACATCGTCGAGGATGGTATCATCGATGGTGAGATGCATTATCTCGTGCGATGGAAGGGTTACGCACCGGACGCGGACACCTGGGAACCGATTGAGAACCTATGCAATGCGCAAGAGGTCGTTGACGAGTTCGTTCGCCTTCGAACGGCGGTCGAGGAGGAGTGTGCCAGGCTTTGTGCGGAGCCATGATGGATACGTGGGCGTGGACATGAAAGTTTGTGGTGAGTTAGATCTTTCCTTCCGGTCCGACGTATCTAGCTACTCATGATCACGTTCTGATCACGACTTTTTCCAGAGACTGCTGTTGTTGCTTTCACAATACTCGCAATTGTTTCGCCATCTTCGGATCTACATGTCATTGGTCTACGTATGTTTGTGTTGTTGTTTGTGTTTGCCATAGTAGTGGATATGACTGACTCTGTGCTAATACACCCATCTTGAGATGCACTGGCAATGCCGTACAAACACCTTATCCCGTCGTCGCGGCACAGCCCAGAAGAACGTCAGAGCATACTTGTCCACAGTCAGTGCGGCATCAGGCGAAACCTTGCGCTATACTGAGCGGGGGGCTTTGCGCAGGAATCCAGATTTCCAGCATAAGCGCGCAGCGCCATATTCGCTGGCCCTGGCCATGTACCTCTTTAACCGCCTTACGTGTCCGTCAGCTTCTTCTCGCATCACGACTTGAGTATACATAGCACCTCATCCATGACGCTCCGCGCCTACGTGTGTTGGCTTCGTAAGTTCTTCTTGTCCTAGCTTCTGCGCGCGAAGACCGCTTGTGCTTCTATTCAGCATATGATGACAGTATGTCCTGTTGATCCACTTTACATAGACATGTGTGTCCGGTAAGCCATCAGTGCATCATCTCACTACGTCTTCTCCAGTCACTAAAGCGAAAGCCAGTCAAATGCATATACCTTTCTCGAGAGCTCCGAATAGTTCTAGTTAAAGCAAATTGAATAGTTGTCTGTCTTCAAGATCGAGGTAGAGACATAGAAATATGAGCACGGCTTGCCGATTAAGCCTCTCAGCCTCAGGTGTCACCGACTACCTGACCTAATGAAGGGAGCGGAGGGGCCGGTGGTCGGGAAGGTCTCATCAGGGCTTCGAGCTCCAGCGCCGCACGGAGAACAACTACTCGTGATAACGGTATTGGGAGAAAGCTCAGACGTTTTGTCATTGGCGGTAGGAGGACGATGGTGTTTGTAACAGGTAAAACGGTGTCAGTCGCGTATCCACGCAGGTTGGCATCCTCGTCGTACTTCTCAGACGGGTCTGGGTAAACATTACATTTCCAACTCTACTGTTCCCCCTTGGCGGAGTGGCTGTAATGGCTCTCAACCGGGAATGCGGGGTGGTGTCAATTTCAACGGATCAACGTGCTCGTGCGCTGAGTTCAAGACCGACCCCTCCAGAAAACTTGGGTGTCCATCACTCTCCGCGGCGTAAGCCGTGGTTGGGTTTGGAATAATCGGACCTTAGCGGACCAGGGAAGCAATTCCGCAGTTCGTTGGTCCTGCCCAGTTAGTCTTCGGAGATCAGGCCGATGTCGTCTGCCGCGCGGGGCGCCGTGCCCCTCGTAAACCTTTTTCTCTCTTGCGGCCATGTTCACCACTGCACATTTACGGAATGCCTATTCAATCGCATGCCACATCCGGCCTCCCTGTTGGTCAAAGATCACAGCGAGTAACCGTGAACGGCCACTTTGGTCTTTATGTGTGAGTCCTGGACAAGGGCAGTTTACTCGGTCGGCCACCCGATCTGCAGGTCACAGTGTCATATCCTGCAGTTCTTTATGATTCTGAAGTTGCTATCTGCCTAATGAAACAGTTGCGGACATGCTGGCCCCATGCCCTTTAAGCAAGGTCTTCCACTATATCTTCAGGAACCAGTGGTGTCTTACTTCCAGGCCACATTCGCTGTCGGTCCTACCACCTATAAGGGTGCATGCCGCCGGCACCCTCTCGACTTCCATCAAATCGCCCTCCTTTAGACACTCAACTCATCTTGGCTTTCCGATCCTCGTTAACAATGGCCGCAGAGTACCATCCACTTCAGTCTCCTCTATCTGCCCCCCCTACCTTACTTCCTACGACGAGCTCGTATGATGCTTTCAATTCCATAGGGTTTACGAGTGTGAGCTCACCATTCTCACCGATTTTTGATGTCAAACCTGACGCTTCTCGGGCAGCTCCTGCTTGAATATGCAGAACGGGCGCAGGCGCTTCACCCCTCTGTCGCCCGGCTTTGGTCTCTGGTCCTACTCTCAATCGGTTCCAAAGCATCGGGAGATGAGACTGCCGCTTACTGTACGGACTCAGAGTTATTCAGCGAGCTCCTGATCTCCGCACACAACAGCATCGCTGAGAGCCGTTGGATCGACAAACCTGTCTTCCGGGTACCACCACTCGTGCCTAAATGTTGCTTGGAGTTTGGCACATATCCCATCGTCGATATAAGGGAGACGGTGGCATGTCTTTGCACACCCAGTCCTCTGCCTCCGCTGACGACAGAGAAATAGAATCGATATTCCGATACTATCGTGCCAACAGTTGTATTTCGCGACCAGCAATCGTACCCACCTCACGCAGCCCGTCGCCCACTAGATATCTTTTGGACGGATCCGACGACATTCTATCTCGTGTCGAACAAGGCTCATCTCGAGATGGTCCTTCATGATTGGTTTGGTAGGCCGCGTCCGCCAGTTGACCGCCAGCGCTCAATTTGCCTCATGTCTAGCGCGATATAATTTTGGTCCAGACATGCGGATCACCAAACAGCCGGCAACCACTGCTTTTGACGCCGAAATAAAGCGGCTGCTTTTGCTGAACATCTTCACTGTCGCCCATGATCAAAGTCGCGCGCGCTTCCGGGGGACGTATCTGGCTTCTCTCACCCGCAACTATTTCCCAGGCGAGCCGGATGTGGAGCAGTCTGTGAGTTTGTTTCGCTCCGACACACCATTCTCATCTTTCGTAAGTTCAAGCAGTGCGCGAAAGACATACACAAGGTAACAGTGAAGGGCACACTCGATGCGATTAACCCAGATGTCGAGCGCTTTCAGCGCGCAAGGACGCGGGGTGGAGAAATCTTGCTCTGGCGGGTTGACTTGCACTTCGTCTGTGCGGACCCCGACTTCATTGCACGGTTGTCTCGGAGCTCTTCCGCTTCGTGATGAGCTTGTCGCGTATGTTTGCCTCTCTGACTACGTTCATCCTCAGTTATGATTTATGCATTATACTTATGCGATATGATTTTCCACGCTGTACTGTACAGTTTTTTTGGAACCAACCTAATTTGAAGTGCGCGATACATATTTCTCCGTACTATACGTTCCTTGTCCCTTCTCCGCCTCGGTTTGTTTACTTATCCTGCTTCGGCAGGCGTCACACTGGGTGCAACGCCCGCGACGTTAAACCGTAGTTACGTCCTGGCTGCGTAATTACATCTGATTTTTTTTAAAAGATACATATTTCTCTGGGTCGATGTGGTGAAGAAGAGACAGTCTTATACGTAGATGGGCATGGCTCGGAGATCGAAGTTGAAGTCGGGTATGGCCCGAGGATTACAAGTCCGCACCATCACTGCGAACGTGGCGTTCGAAGTGGCTCCCGCACTTCAAGTGGAGGTCGCTCAAGCACAACATTCCTTATGCGCACAATTCGTTCTCGGACACAGTAATGGGATACCATGTGTGCTCACATCTCAGTATCAATTTGGCGCCTGTGCTGTGGAGAGAATATAGTACTAGCAGGGCGCGAAAAGTAGGTTTATACCACATCTGAGTCATCCCTTAGTGCAAAGCAAGCATTGTGGTCTGTGAGAGCATATTCGTTTGAAATTCAATGCAGAACAAGCATTCGTTCAATGGCCAATCAGCGCGAACCGCGTAGGGCAATGTTTCGACGGGCGAAGACTGCGCACAGAATTGAACAAAGTGAAAAAATGACATAGAAGGTAAGAACCCACTTTCGATTGCGGAGGACCCACCCGTTCGTGACTTTTGCCACGACGGAGCTGGGCTCGGCATACGAGACGACAGATCTCCTCGCGGCTGCAAAGCGTTTGGTGCCGGAGGCGTTGCTGTTCTATAGAAACTTGAGCGCATCGACATAGTAGCCTCTAACCGCGGGTCTAGCGACATCGGCTCTACGTCCAAGTCCTCGTATGCTAGACCCTCTTCCTTTTGTGTTACCCTCTTAAGCCCGTAGTCATCCTCCTCCTCATCAAAACACCTCCGCGCGACATAATAGAACTCGCGTTCCGGGTCGTCCCCGTCCGTCTCATCCTCTTCGTCGCTTACCTGGTCCAAGAACTTTTCAATCAACCTCAACCTCGCCTCCTCTTCCTTTACCTCTCGTTCCTTCGCCTCCCGCATCCGCAGGTTCCACGGAAATTGTTCGTCCGGCCAATCGAGCCCCTTCGTCATCGTGCGTCCTTCTTCAACTGCATTCGTGCGCGTCCGCCGCCGACGCACAGGCCGCTTCCGTGTCTCTTCCTCATTGTCGTGGAAATCAAGCAGAATACGTCCGCGTCCCTCAACTTCGACGGGTCGCAGTCCTGTCTGTGGGCAGGCGCCGCGCCGGAACGCTGCCAGCCGCCGCTCCTTGCGTCGCGCCTTCGCATCCTCCGGGGCTGCAGCCGGCGGTGGAGACTGGAGGGGTAGTGGCGTGGATTGAGGAGGAGATGGCTGATTAACGAAGAGAGTGGACTCGGAGGACTTCTCGGGAAAGTTTTGAGAGGCGCTACCGTAGGCCGAACCATAGCCGGTGTAGCCACCCGCCATAAGGCGTGCCTCGAAGCTCTCGTCGCTCGTTTGATGAAAGTTGAAGACCTCCATACCCAGTCGCGCAGTAAGAGTCGTAAGTTGTAACGCAGAGCTGAAATAATGACATTAGCGAAGAATTGGGAGAGGCATCGATAAGCATCGAACCCATCTTTCCTTGGCATGATCGGCTGTGACAGCGTGCGCGAGAACGATGGCGAAGATGCATGTAGAGCGCGAGATGCGGTTCTAGAAAATAGAACACCCCCTTCCTCTAGTTGTAATGTTCGAGGAGGCGGTGGTGTAAATGGTAGAGTGGCCATCGTCGTCATCGCCGGAGGTTAGTTGGTTTTGTCGGACGCGACAGTGGGGGCGGTGGAAATCCCTGTATCAGTAGAGCAGTGTCTGCTCTTAAAGGTATCACTCGCGCGCTCAGCAAGTTTACGAGTTCCAGTAGCAGGCAAGAGGAACGACGTCGAGTTGGCTGAGAGCGGGTGGGAAGACGACGGGAGTAAACTGACCACACCGTGACGCATCCTGGGCCCGTGCGCGTGACCGCGTTCGGACGCGTCAACCCCACCTTGCCTCTCTCTACCATCCCACGCCAGCCCCGAGCCATGGACATTGAACATCTTGAGGACGGCGAATTCGATGCCGAATCTGACGTGGAGGACAGAGATATACAAGCCGTCGACCCGGGCACCAACGTCGATATGGTCAATGAGTTTCGTCTGCTTGAGGACACCGTCAGAATGAACGCGCTCAGTAGGCACGACTGTTCTTTCATCCCGACAAGAAAGTTCCTTGCAAGTTTTGGATTGTCCGCGACATAAATCAGGAGCGCAGGCTAGAGATTCAGGCACAAATCACAGTGAGTGTTTACCTAGTGTCTTGATAAATAGGAAGTATACTTTGCGGCTTTAGAACCACGGAGGCACCGTCGTTTCAGGAAAGCTGTACAGCGAAGCGTTCCCTGATATCGACGTTGTCGTTGTCACACAACGCGAACAGTTCAGCAGGGAGTCTGCTCGCTTCGATATGACCCCCAGGACATACGTTATCTTCGCCCGGAAACTCGACCACTATGTCCAGGAACGACGCTTCTATTTCCCTGTTCTCGAGTTTGAGAATATGGGCGGCAGACTGCCTCGTTCGATGAGGTGCGAATAACCTTGCTTATCTCGGTCATCTCTCTGTCGCAAAGAACTTACCAATAGATTCTAGGGAAGGCTTTACGGCAGAGGACGAAGAGCATTTGTGTCGATTTCTTGCAATGCGCATACCCTATCCTGCAGAAGGCGGGCGTACAGGACTTCGTGTGTACAGCCAGATGTGGGCAAATGTAAGTCATCCAATCTTCTTTGGCGACTTTCGTTACGATGTCCGTTCCGCATTGTACAGCATTTCGAGTTTCCTTGGGCCAGACGCCATCCTCCTGAGTCTTGGCGGGGATACTACAAGAATAATAGGCATCGACTCGACCCCAAGATTGACGACTATGTAAGGATCAATCCGCCTCAACCCAATGGCAAGGGTAGGTATGACCTTAGGCGGGTTCCGTTTAAACGATCGCGTATCCCTGTGCCCCTTGATATGCCTGACGCCCGAGAAGAGGAAGAAGAAGAGGAGCAGGAGGAGCAGGAACAAGAGGATGAGGATATCCCCGTATCGAGGGATGAACAGCCGCCACCCAAGAGAAGGCGAACAGATGGACACCAGCAAGTTCGAATGCGCCAGCACCGAGCGGTGAGTAGGTTTGCACATGTCTTCTTCTCAAATGATCTCATTTTTCTTGTCACAGGGCCGGCATTCCGAACCAGTTCCGGCGCGACGGTACCGCACTCAAGAAGTGGACGACGACGATGTAGACCAGCCCGCATATCTAGCAGAGTGAGCCTCATTCTAAATTTTCCCTGTCGCCGTTCACGAATGTAAGCAGGTTTGAATTTGTCGATCCAGGTCCTAGTTCATCTCGTCGCCGTCAGTCCTTGGAAGACCGTCCCCAGCCTCCTGCCACTGGAACGACTGCTCAGGGACGTCCGACTGCGACACAAGCAAGCGCCGCACCCAGTTCTCAGGCTACCCTCGTTGCCTCACAAGCCCCTTCTCTCGTCCAGAAGTCCCAGCCCGGGCCTCGTCCCACCAGGCCTCGCTCTTTTCGTGCACGTCTCACAAGTTCCGTTTCGACGCCGCCACCGAATACTGGTCCTGCATCTTCTCTGCCCTCAATGGTTCCGCCACCCTCACCTCCGAAGAAGCACGGACCATTCGTTCACTTACCGCCGCAAGCCCACTTACTGCCTCCACCGCCTCCACCGCCCTCAGCCCCATCAGTGCATGCTCTCTCAGCTACGCCCCAGTCCATGTCAAATGGTGCCGATGGCTCGCCGCGCAGGTCACCCTCGATGCTATCGAGCACGAGACAACGCTCGAGGGCTTCCCAAGGCCAGACGACATTCGGACAGCCTGGTATGCATAGTTTTCTGTGCTTGTACGAGCTATGCTCACCTTGTTTGATTCTGTTATGATGCGACGACTCACAGTCAAGGATCATCCTGCCAAACCGCTGCTTTCCGATACTGCTCCCGCATCACCCTACGACGGCCCGTACCGCAATACACGTGCGCGCTCGCGGTCTGCGTCCGTTGAGCCTGCATCTGCTCCTGGGCCGAAGCCCGGCAAAGGCAAGGGCAAGATGAGGACATCTATGCAGGCGCCGATCATCGAGGAAAGCGAAGAGCTAGTCGAAAATGACAAAGCGGCGGGTCAGTTGAGCGAGAGCAGCGACTCGCTAGAGGTCGCCGAGGCTCTGTACGCCGTCTCAGCTCAGACACAGGGACCGCTCAGCCCGGACGACGCGCAGACCAACCGGCGTCTCTCTGCTGCGTTCGCGGCCAGGAATGACGCGTCTCCCTTGGATGAATCGGAACCGGAGTCAGACGATCAGGAAAAGGCACTTAACACTGAGTTCGAACGTCACAGTACCGTGATGCCTGACTATGAAACGACGTCAGAAGAGACTTTCCCGGCGCGTGGAACGCGTGCACGACAGCTGAAGAATGAAGTGGATGCCAGAGAAATATTCCCACCGATTGGAACTCGAGCGAGGCAGGCCGTCGCTGGACAGAGATTGAATAATCCGCGAAGGGTGTAAGGATGGGTAGACCGACTTGGGACGACTTGTGGTTATTATTTGTATGTTCGGTTTTCGGTAAGTGGATAAGATGTTCGAGACTGGGTCCTTGTGGCAACATGTTTTCTTTTAGGCCCATTGCGACCGTATCCTCCGGACACATGCGCAGGCCAAGTGGTCGTACAGTCAGATCGGAATAAGCGTAATGGATGACTGTCTTCCTAAGCTGCTATACTCAACCTTAATCACAGAAAGACAAGATAAAGATTCTGGTTGCCATTGCGCCACGCCTCATAGGATCTCGGCACTCGTACAGTAAACCATCAATAATACCAGCATCAACGCAGACCCTGCGCATCAAAATCACGGTCTATAATTTCTATACCCGACGATACTAGCATTTACTCGCCTCTTCTTATCTCCTTTCAGTTCGCACTGCCAGAATTATGACAATTATCCACCACGACTTCCCTCAGCGCCACCTCATTAGGAGGCATCACCGTGGCCTCATTGACGAAAGATGGACGAACTGGCGTGGCTACCGAGTTTGGCGAACTTAAGAGCAGCTGCAAAGGGTAAGACTCGCTGCTCGCATCGCCGGGCGCTGAACTGGTCAATTGAGTTCGTGGCATCGTGGCATCGTGCTGACTTGGAGGCCAGGCGCCAGGCAATCGATCTGACGGTTCACGATTTACTGGACTCGTCGGCGAGGTGTTGTGCATGATGTGCGAAGGAACACTGGTTGCTGTGGGGGAGAAAGGACTGCTGGGTAGGGGTTCTCCAATCTCGGAGGGATGAGAGATCGATTGGACCGACATTGCAAGCGTACGCATCGCCCGATGCAGCTTCGGATAGCGTCGCAGCGCATCTGCATGCCTTGCATTTCCTGGCTCCGAAGTGGTATCCCCACCCGGAGAGAGCCACGGCAGCACCCCTGCGTGCTTGAAAAGAGCCCAAACTTCCTGAGAAACTCGCACGGATGCAGGATGAATAGGGAGTGTTGGGGAACGGTGAGATTCCATGTCGTCAAGGCATGTCGTCCACACGCCGGAATACGCGTCAATAACTTCGAGAGTTTGGTGAAGCGTAACCCTTAGGAAGTCGAACGCGTTACAAACAATCCAGTATCGAATGTCAGATGATTGAGGGAGAGAAGAAGTGTCGGAAACTAGACCATCCCACTCTACACAGTCATGCAGAGGTATGAGTTTGGCTGGAGTTCGGGCGAGGTGGAGAATGATACGGCCGGCCTTTGCTATCCCCTCCATCCCAGGATCATCGACCCTATCAGCCAGCAATCTGAAGGCCGAGCTGCGTAGATTTGCACGATGCGAGCGAATAACGAGAGAGGTGGATCTGCTGCTACCAGACCAACGAAGGAACTTTATCAGTTCACGATCCGGTCTGTCAGGCCGAATGGCGTTGCTGGCTTGAGGAGAGTGTCCCCGCATGTCTGCATTGACACTGCTCCATGCTTTGACGTTGTTCCAGGCCTTAACGACACGCTGTGTATCATGCATAACAAGTCCCTGCACAAGAATCCGCCCTACGGCAAGAGCAGAGGAGAAGCGGCGGATAAGACCGGGGTCGGGTAGATTGCGAGATGAAAGTTCGCGTTCGAGTTGGGAGATATATAAATTGATTAGGCCGAAAAAGTTTCTCTCCGATTTTGCCAAGTAGTTCAGCAAGCTCAACTCATCGTGACTGGCTGCTCCCTTTTTTCTAATATTGAGGAAATCCGCTAGGCCCTCGAAAAGTAATCCCAAATCGTGCAGCTCGTCAACGTGGACGAGTGTGCGCTGAATGGCGTGCTGTAAGAAGGTAGCAGATAAGGACAGCTTTGAGAGGGAAGATTGCCGCGTAGGGATGTATTTCGAAAACCATTTAGCAGAGGGCGCCATCCGGCGCTGGACGCGTTGTTGCTCTTTGAAGTCTTTGATGACAAACACGAGATTTCGACTAGTAAGGAAGAGGAAGACTGCGGCTCGGGGTATCGAGCCGAGAACTGGTGTCAACGGTGTGCTGTATGGGCATTCAGGGATGACGAGAGGGACAATGGTGAGCGCGATATAAACAAATCCGGTGATCGCGATTGCAGCAATGGCACCTCCTGCGACGATATGGTTGATAGGGAAGAGGAATATGATGAGGCCCGTTAGAAACAGCCCCACGGAAAGGTGGAGTAGTGTCACAATAGTTCCCGGCACTTCGTCCAAACGAAATCGTTCGACGGCGAGGCACAGAAACAGGTGCCTGAGCCCCCTTATGGACGTTGAACGGGAGCTCTTGACGTCTCGCATATATGTGCGCACCCACTGTTGCACGAGCGTGGCAGCAAGAGCGCAAGATAGGGATAGAATTAAACTCATAAACCAGAGGATGTTGACGGCGACGGCATGTGCGGTGGGGGAGAAATCGGTGAGATGAGGGGGAATAGACGGGGGGGGAGGAGGGGTCAGGAGCCTGAGCATTCGTTAGCCGGGCGAGAAGTGCGACAGTCTGTGATCCGGTATCAGGAGAAAGCTGTTTGTAGCTTTCTATGAGAAACGTCGCGACGGTTGCAGCAAAAAGACCTGTCTATAGAGCACATAAGGCTTGCGTATAGCAAGAAAAACAACAGGGCTTACAAAAGTGAGAATTCCCGCAGTATCACCATTCCAGTTTTCCACGCGAAGCTTATCTTCGTCTTCAGCATACCCGAGATATTGCGACCAAAACTTGTCTGTTGGGGCGATGAAATCGCGCGTTTCTTCCTGAGGGTAATGTGTGGAGGCCATATGTCAGAATCCCCTGAGAGCTGGGACGAGAGAAGGAAAGCCGAGAAGGGGACCAGACAGGGCTCTCGAGTGGCAAGGAGTCGCGCGTGTCTTATGACAAAGTGTTCAAGTGTGGGAGCGGGCCAGTGATCTACGTCCTCACACATGAGTAGAGCGTAGGCGTCTAGATGAGTATCAGAATCCAAAGTCTTCTTGGAACGTTAGACCAATGCAAAATGTCATTGCGGTCACCAAAAGAGGCAGGACATGATACATGATGGAGGACGAATCCACAGGTAGCAACGCGGCAATCAAGCCGCCAAGCATGATATCATGTTAAGACTAGTATAGAACACGCACGAGAAATAGGGTGAGGAGGTGCAGTGGTGCACGGCACGAAGTAGACTTCTTACCCAAACAAGCTTGTGAAGACATCCTCAGAGGTAGCCGCTGCATGATGATAGTGAACAATCAGCTCCGTGGCCGTCTGTTACAAATCTCTCGTTTAACCGGATATACAGGGCCGGATATCTCTTTTCTTCAGCCAATATCACCTCCACAAACCTTACAGCACCAGATCTCCGAGGACGATAAGCAACATAACAGTGAGTCTGATAGCGAGGAGGGAGATGGCGAGGAAGATGCCCAGGATGATGAGGAAGAAGAGGTTATGTGTAATCTGGGCCAAGCATTAGCTGGTATGCTAGTGTAATATATCTATGTGACAAATGCATGTACATATGTTGGGAGTTTTGTGGGATGGAACTAGAAGATGTGGAGCGGCGGCAGTGATTCAGGCAAAGTCGAACAATGACATCACCCGGGGAACGGACCGTGATGCGGCAGAGAGAGTCATGCGCCATGTTGACATTCCATCAACGGAACCTCTGCGGTCACGAATGTTTGTTCCTGTGTCTCTCCTGTCAAAACAAATGGTTCCATTGTATTCCCCTCATTTCTACGATCATATACATATATATATGTTATGGTACATAAGGAGGGGACGGGTAGGGCGGGGGCTCATCGTGCGGCATGGTGGCAGCACGGAGGCAGCAACATGGGGGTGGGCGATGATACAGCAATTAACAAAGCGATAGAGACTGCACCACCGAAATATGTGCTCCACTTTTTGTTTACATTTGGAGCCAGGTGGAGCGTGAACCAAACAGATCCTGGATCCCGATCACCAGACGGAGCACCAGGAATGGGCTTGAGGCCGGGTGCAGCACTGAAGCCCGGTCTTGCCAGAATCAGGTGGTGTGATGTGTGCTGACAAGCACTGACGTGTCAACTTGAGCCTCACAACCTTGCTCGCAATGCTTCATCCTCTCGAACTGCCTTCTCAGCTGCCCCCACCATGGAATACAACGGCCCTCATCCACATGGTAACCGGAGACATATAGATGAGGCAACTAAACACGACATAGTCATATTAGCTGCACAAGTTGGTTGTCTGTGGACAGCTCAGCTACTTGGTATAGGCAGAAGCACGGTCTTTCGCATAGTCCGGCTTGCACACTCAACTGGCAATGTTGTGCGAAAACCGATAATTGCTGGGCGACCACGGTTACTGAATGCTCTTGACCTTGCAGTGAGTTCTCTGCTTATTATATGATACATGCTTACGGCTCTCCTAGTTCCTTGAAGGTCTTGTTGAACACCAGCCCGACATGTACTTGGAGGAAATGCAGTATGAGTTGTCAGAGGGATGGGACATATGGGTGTCGATTCCAACTATTGAGCGGGCACTGAACCGGCGAGGCTTTGTTCAAAAAAAGGTGTGCTCTCGTCCTTTGCACAGTATCAACTGTAAGGACTTAGCGAGCGAATGCCCCCGGGCTGCACGAACTTAGTGGTGGAGGCGAGGGTCGAGGCAGACGACGAGGAAGAGAAGGGAGAGAGCAAGAGAAGTAGTGGATTGCGAGTCACTCAGGGTACAAGTGGACGAGCTGGGGAATTACAGGGAAGCAAGGAGCCCTTATATACTGATACATGGTCCGTGCGTGAGACAGTTATGTAAGCGAGGGAACAATAGGGACACGACTAAGCATGAGTTGTCGCCGAGGTAATGAGTAACACCGAGGCAATGACTAATGCCGATTGGTCGTTACTGCTGACTAGAGTCTGGCCCGCTTATAGATATGCGCTGACAAGGCGCTTCTATAGGAGGCGTGCGCTCATGGCGAGGCACACACTTGTGAAAGTGGCGCACGTTTGTCAAAGTGCACGTTGTCGAGGCGTCCAATGCGTTCTAAGCCAATGTTGGGGTGTATACCGAGGTTAGGGTGTGGCGTCGACAGTGTTGGTGAGGCGTCAAACCGTAATATTACCCCCCTCTTAGGACGTGCTTATGCCGGGAGCACGTTTGAGCGTGGTTTTGTTTTTCCCTGATAAAAATTGAGCGAGGTTCTGCGGTTTGGGTGCAGAAGGGTGATGCTCGTGGTACTCAGCGATTGCTTCCTTCGCGTTCTTGAGCTGGCTCATGGGGGTCCAACGGTTCTCGGTGTCCGAATAGCCGATGTAATGGACGAGGTAATTGAACCCTCGTCCGACCGGTCCTCCGTCGATGATCTCAACCTCCCATTCTTCTTCGTTGTCGATCAGTTCAGGGGGAGGTTCGAGGTAGTTGGGTCCATGAGCGTCGGTGTCGATGGCGGGCGTGAGGATCGAGGCGTGAAAGACGGGGTGTATGCATTTCCACGTCTTTGGAATGTTGAGCCTATACGTGAGTGGCCCCAGAACGTCGATGATCGTGAACGGGCCCCATCGCTTGGCTCCAAGCTTGGCCTTAGGTTGTGTAGAGCAGATGTTCTTGCCTTCGAGGTATACCTTGTCACCAGCCTTGAATGGAGTGAAGATTGCTTTTGAGTCACCGTGTTGATCGCGCATAATGTCTGCGGCCATCCGTAGGCTCGCTTGGGCTTCTTCGCGAACTTCCTTCAGCCGTTTGAGGCGTTCGGTTAAGGTGGGGAAGTCGGACTTGGTGGCCATATCTGGGTAGAAGTGAGGGGTAAAGCCATAGAGGAGCTCGAAGGGCGACTTGCCAGTGGCCGAATGTACGCATGAGTTGTGAACGAACTGCACGATGGGCAGCCAGTCCACCCAATCATCTTGCCGGTGATTGCAGAACGCCCTGAGGTACTGTTCAAGCTCTTGATTGAAGCATTCTGTCTGTCTGTCTGTCTGTGGGTGATAGGTGGTGCTGAGTGTGGACTTGATGCCGAGTCGTTTCATCAGCTCCTGTGTAGTGGCGCTCGCAAACTGAGGTCCTCGATCAGAGATAAGCTGCTCCATTAAACCGGTGTGGGGGAAGACGTAGCGCATGAATAGGTCACTAGATCCTAGGCTGTCGACCGTCTTGTTCGTCAGCGCCAGGTAAACCATTTTATATCCGCGATCGACATAAGCGGCAATGGCGTCAAATCCCTTGCATTCCGGTAGATCCGTGATGAAGTCCATAGTAAGAATCTGGAAGGGACGTTCCGGAATCGGGTTTGGAAGCAGGGGAATCGCCGGTTTATGTGTGAGGTTCTTGGTCACCTGGCAGACAGTGCAGCCTCTGACGTACTCTCAGACAAAGATGGACATACCGGGCCACCAGAAGTCTCTGGACACGAGTTCTTGCATGCGTTGGCGTTCTGGATGCCCAGCCCCTGGGGTATCATGACAGAGATGTACGATGTCACGCCGTAGTTCTGGGTCTGCCGGAACACAGATACGCCCCCGATAGAATGTGAAGCCATCTCTCTGTTTCCAGTTGCCGAGGGTGCGGTTCAACGAGGAAGGTCCATCCTCAGTGATCGTCGCCAAGGCCTGCAGGACTTCGTCATCGATCGTCTTGGAGGTCCGAATGTGTTCCCGGATGTCGTTGACATTGGTTAGCTTCGCGGTTCGCGTATGGAAGAGGATCTTCCCTTCATTATCCAAGTCGATCCCTGCCGAATGGTCTGGTCGTCGTGACAAGCCGTCCGCATGGTTAGTGTTGCCCGGTTTATGACAAAGTTCAAAGTCGAAGCGTGACAGATAGAGCGACCACCTGGCTTGTTGGCGGTTCAGCTTCTGGGCCTGTGTGAAGTATTCCAGATTCTTATGGTTGGTGAGGATCTGTACTGTGTGCTTGGCCCCTTCCAGGTGGTGTTGCCATGCTTCAAGTGCTCGAAC
The DNA here is from genome assembly GCA_022160365.1 of Vararia minispora EC-137. Lineage (NCBI taxonomy): Eukaryota > Fungi > Basidiomycota > Agaricomycetes > Russulales > Lachnocladiaceae > Vararia > Vararia minispora. The sequence continues at coordinate 29,687 of MU273759.1, forward strand.
AATCGCAAGGAGTTCCTTGTCGAAGATGTCGTAATTCCGTTCGGCCGGGTTGAAGGACTTGGACAGGTACGCGACGGGGTGCCATTGGTCGTCTTCACCTTGCTGGCTCAAGACGGCACCGGTCGCGAAGTCCAAGGCGTCACACTCTACACGGAATGGCTTATTGTGGTCAGGCATGAGCAGGACAGGCAACGAGGTGAACGCAGCCTTGAGCTGCTCGAAGGCAGACTGACAGTCTTTCGACCAGACCCAGGGGGTGTCCTTCTTGGTCAGTTCGAATAACGGGTGCGCCACTGTTGAGAAATCCTGGATGAAACACTGGTAGAAGTTCGCGAAGCCGAGGAAGGACTGTACTTCCTTGACTTTGGTCGGGACGGGCCATTCTTCGATGCCACCTAGCTTAACTGGATCCACTGCGACGTTGTCATACGAGACGACAAGTCCTAGGAACTCGACTTCGGTTTGCTCAAAAAGACACTTCTCCGGTTTTAGGTATAGGTCGTTGTCTTGTAACCGTTGGAGGACTCGTCGCATGACGTTGTGATGCCGTTCGAGGGTGTCCGTGAATACTAGAATGTTGTCCATGTAGATGATCACTACACCTTCGGCAATAAGGTCCTTGAAGACCTCGTTCATCATTGCTTGAAAGGTGGCCAGGGAGTTCGTGAGGCCAAAGAACATTACCAGGGGTTCGAACAATCCGCGGTTCGTCCGGAAGGCAGCCTTCCACTCGTCACCTTCCTTAATGCGGATGTTTTCGTATCCCCAGCAGACGTCGACCTTGGAGAAGATCCGGGCGCCTTTAAGTTTGTCGACGATTTCATTGACAAGTGGGAGCGGGTAGGCATTTTTGATTGTGCTGGAGTTGAGGTGTCGGTAATCCTGGACAGGTTGTAGTCGTCTGTCCTTCTTTTTAACGAAAAAGAAGGGACTTGCCATGGGTGACTTGGACGGCCGAATGTAGCCCTTGGACAACTGTTCATTGAGGAAGTTATCTAGCTCGGTCTGTTCAGCGGGCGACAGCGGGTACAGTTTGCAGGGTTTGGGCATAAAGTCATCCTTGAGGTTGATAGCGTGATCCCAGATGCCTCGTTCTGGGAGACGTTCGGAGGCAACCTTGTCAAAGACCTTGGTGAAGTCGCGGTACTGTTCAGGAACCATTCCGTTGAACGTCTTGACCTTCTGCTTGGCTAGGGCCGCCTCTGCCAGTTGTTGTGACTTGGTGGAGCCGGCGCGTATAGGGATGAATGACTCATCTAGATCCTCCGTGTAATCCTCCGTATACAGGATCACATCACCATCTTCGACAGTGCAGGTGGCGATGTCCGGAATGATCCTGGTGAGCCGTAAGCCCTCCAGCACCCAAGGAACCAAGATCGGTGGATCCTTCGGTGTCGACGGGGCGTCGCTGGGGGTTGGTTGGGCTGGAGGTGTCCGATCATGGGTTTCCACGTCGGGGGTGTCATCGTCGAGGGTCGTATGGCATATGGGTGTAGCGTCGTCCTTGTCGCCAACTTCTTCGCACGTGACTGGCGGTGGTTTCCGAGGGGTCAAGCGTCCCGTTTGTAACTGTATGACAGGCGGGTCTGCAAGGAGGCAGTCAGGTGGACACCGTGTCATGTCGACGTGGTTCCGTTGCCAGTCGATCTCCAGGTTGTGCTTCCGTAGCCAGTCGGTTCCGAGAATTACGTCCTGGTCGCCTAGGTTGGCGACGTACATCTCGACGTCTTCCTCGTGATAGGAGCTACCATTGTCTGAGTATACACGCAGCCGTTGAGTGGTCGATCGACGCACCGGTCCCATTCCGTTATCCGTCCTGTCTACATTTTTGACGGGAATGGGTCGTGCCAGTGGTCTAGTCGTTAACCGATGTCGTTTGACGAACTTGTCGTCAATAAGAATTCCTTCTGCTCCGCTGTCTTGTAGAGCGGAGACGTCGATTTGTCGGCCGGTTATCTTACCGATAAACTTCCCTCGGAGCTTGATGGACGGGGTCTGCGCATTGCGAGTAGCGGAGACCTTGATTGGTACAATTGACTGCTCACGAGGTAATACACCGATAAAGTCCTTATGCTGGGCCGAAAACGGGGTCCTACGTGACGATGTTGCGTGAGGACCTTCTAAAAATCTGCCGAGCCTAGTGCCTTGCTAGCCCGGTCCATCGCCCCTCCTCCAAGCGCCTTGATGTGCGCTACCAGAGCCTCCACGTCATCTTCCTGCTTCTCAACCTTGGCCGCTCGCACCGTCGGCGAGGGGCCCTGTTCGAGCGTCGGAATACCGGCGGCGATGCGCTCAGGGCAGTCACGTATGACGTGCCCGATCTTGCGACAGAAGAAACAGCCACCGTTGTTGCGCAGGTACTTGCGCTCCGGGTCGGTAAGCTTCCCCGGACGCCCGCTCCTGCCGCTTGTGGTTGCCGCGTTGACCTTGACCAGCTGTTTGTCCTGCGAGGTGGTGCCAGTACCATCGCCTGACTGTTTGGTGGAGGGCGTACCTTTGCCCCACACTTGGTGTTCGACACGCTTGCGCCGCCACATTTCATCCTTCTGCTTCGCCACTTCCTGGTAGTCTCCCAGGGTGGCGATGCGCGAGGGCTCGCTTGCGTTGACCTTGCTGCGCAAGTTGGCGTTCAGCCCCTTGCGATAGAAGCGGAGCGCCGCACGCTCGTTGTAACTGGCCCGTTTGGCCGTCACGTTGAACTGCAACGTGTAGTCTGCCGTGGTGTCCTTACCTTGCTCGATTTCTTCGAGCTCTGCCTGGGCCTTGGTCTCCTCATTGACTGGGGAGAACTGCGCAATGAACGTCTCAAAGACGCGCGTGAGCGACCACCGCGGCAGGAAGGTCTGGCTGAGGTGGTCCTCCATGACCTCCTCCAGGACTGACACGGCCCACTTCTTGGACATATCGCCGTCCATGTTCTGGCAGAAGTAGTTGATGCAGCTCAAGTCCGTCTTGAACATCTTGGGGTTGCACATAAAGTGCATCATGCAACGTGTGCGATAGTTTCGCGCGTCGTCGCGGTCGTCTTTGAACGGCTTGGAGGTGCCGCCCATCTTGCCGGCATCAGCGACGGTCTCCGCTTCGCCGTCCTCAGCGGAGTTGCTCTGACGTTCGAGCTCTTTGACCACCCAAGTGGTGCTTCGGGTGGCTGCGGGTGCTGTGGGTCTGGGTTGTGGCCGTTCTTCTTCGATGCGCTCCGTAGGGTGTGTGCTAGTTGGCCAGAATGCTGGTCCGGCGACGGATGTGGGTGGGGGTGTGCCGACCATGGTAGATTGGAGGCGGGTCGGTGGTCGGGTCGGTGGTTGAGAACGGTTAGATGCTCGAGATCGAGCACGAGAAACTGCTTGTGCGGCGCGTTCGAGGGTTTCGGCCGCGATGAAGTCGTGTCAATGCAGAAACGAGTCTCCTAGATGAGGATGGTGCTCCCACCAAAAGACAGGGTGGAGATCACGTGTCCAGAGCCAATAGACGTAGTGCTCGCCGGTGTGAGTCCTCACAATAAGATACTGCCCGCTCAGAGCGACTCGAAAGCCTGCGGGGACGAGATCGGTGGAGAGGACGGGGAGGTTCTCCTCGGCGACCGAAGTGTACGAGACGTCTGAGTCTGGAGTTCCAGCGCGATGCGCTACTGGAACACGTTCGTTGTTGTCGAAGTCGGGGTCTGGTCTAGGTGTCGCGCGAGTGCTAGGCGTGGAAATGATGGGCAGTTAACGCACGAAATCATTCGATTTATCAACACCTTCTTCAGGTCGTTGTGTGCTACTCGTTTACAAAAAGGTGGGGCGACTAATTTTCCTCCTGCGGCTTCCTCTCTCGTTTTCGTCGAGGGCTTGTCGGATGCTCTCGAAGATTCCCCTATTTGGGGGGCGCAGCGAGAAGTTGGTGGTACGGCGTAGGCGGCACTCTACGAGTGTGCGCCGCGGGTGGATGCGGAAACTTGTGGTGGTTGTGCCGTAGACGTGGATCACGTCTAGGACTTGAAAGATCAGACGCAGGTGCCGAAGCTCCGGGCTGTGGCTCTGCTGGGCTTGTACGTAGGCGTAGGCGGTGACGCGGCAGGCGCTGTCGCAGTCGAAGATGGTGCGTACACGAACGTACGCGTTATTGAACGATGTGGGGTCCTGGCAGATGCATCTGGCGGCGAATGCCGATTGGTCGACATTGGAGTAGTTGGTGAACGGTGTGATGGGGGCGGCCTTGATATTGAGGAAGCCAAGGTCCCAGTCAACTGTGACGCGTGCCACTAAGAGCGGGTGAGCGTGCGCAGAGTGGGGTAAGGGGAGCTCGTCCAAATGTAAGGACTTAGCAAGCGAATGCCCCCGGGCTGCATGAACTTAGTGGTGGAGGCGAGGGTCGAGGCAGACGACGAGGAAGAGAAGGGAGAGAGCAAGAGAAGTAGTGGATTGCGAGTCACTCGGGGTACAAGTGGACGAGCTGGGGAATTACAGGGAAGCAAGGAGCCCTTATATACTGATACATGGTCCGTGCGCAAGACAGTTATGTAAGCGAGGGAACAATAGGGACACGACTAAGCATGAGTCGTCGCCGAGGTAATGAGTAACACCGAGGCAATGACTAATGCCGATTGGTCGTTACTGCTGACTAGAGTCCGGCCCACTTATAGATACGTGCTGACAAGGCGCTTCTATAGGAGACGTGCGCTCATGGCGAGGCGCGCACTTGTGGAAGTGGCGCACGTTTGTCGAAGTGCACGTTGTCGAGGCGTCCAATGCGTTCTAAGCCAATGTTGGGGTGTATACCGAGGTTAGGGTGTGGCGTCGACAGTGTTGGTGAGGCATCAAACCGTAACATCAACGTAGTCATATCTTGTTTAGCTCACTCGGGTACCTTTGAAGCGCATCGAGGAATTTTGCAATGAGTATCGTGGGTTTGTGGGTGCAAATTACTCCCCATATCAGCTAGTATTCGTAGACGAGTCTGGTTTTGACAACCGCAATACAGTGCGTCCATATGGATGGGCTCCTACAAGGGACTGTGCACAGTGTTGTGATTTCTTTATTCGTAGCAAGTGGTACGTCGGGCTCTCGTCTATGACGGGATTGACTAAGCTGTCTAAAGATACTCGATATTACCTGCTATCTCTCTTGACGGGGTCTTGCATCTCAATGTACTCGAAGACCAGTCGTGGAATGCGGCACGGTTCCTTGTATTTATTAATGGTCTCCTCGACAACATGAACCCGTTCCCGGGCCCCAACTCGGTCATTGTCATGGACAACGCATCTTGGCACCACTCGCCTGTTCTCCAAGAGATGATTGAAGCACGGTCAGTAGCGATACATTTGTTTACGAACTTAGTACTCAAGGATTCCTTGCTGCCAGCGGCATGCGGCTCCTTTATCTACCTCCGTATTCACCTGACTTTGACCCCATTGAGGAAGGGTTTTCGGCGATGAAGGCATGGATCCGTGCAAACCGGGACTATGCGATTGGTGAGCTCACACGCTGACGAGCGGTAACCGCCCGGGGAAGGGGTGAGTGAAGCGAGGAATACCTCACACACAACCTGTCTGGTGGCGGAACGTGCTCAGCGAGTGC
>MU273760.1:0-35164 GCA_022160365.1 Vararia minispora EC-137
CAGACATGCTGTCTAGCTTTTTCGATTCAAGCCACCCGGTAACCGTGATGCATGCCATGTAGGTAACAGGTCTAGCGGGCCTTTGCAGTCCGCCGCGGCAACGACCGCCTGCCCGCCCTTCTCACGTCTGAACCGACAGAGCTCATACCTGGGTGCACTAGGTGTCCGGGGGCCACTGGCATACGATCTTCCGCACAGGCAGTAACTTCGCGCTTGCTTTCGCGATCCCATTTATCATCTCGTCTGCAGGATCGCAGATGACCACAAGCCCTATGTGCTGCTATATAAACCCGAGCTCTCGTACCTGCCTGATGATGCCTCAGGCTCTCTGTCTGTGTCAACCTCTTTCCCTTTTCCCCGCTGGGCGACTTTTTACCTTCGAGTTCTGCTAGATAACGGACCTGCCTTCCATGTCAGACTCGGAGCCATCAAGGGAGCCATGGATCTATGAGCTGCAGGTGAGCTGCCTTTGCCGTCGACAAACACCTGAGGATAAGATGCTACCTGCGTACGGTACTCCAAGTCGCAAGACTCAGATACCCCCGAAAGCCTACACTGGCAGCATCCTAGCTCGCGGGACAACATGCTTATGCAGCTGCAGGCACATTGCATCCTAATTTTCTCTTCTTCTGTCAAGCTGAGCGTCGTTTTTAGGCGCAGATCGATTCTTCCCCAATCCTCACCGACCCCTTGAGCGTGTTGCCTTCCTTCTCAGGCTACACAGCGGGGCCCACTTCACTTCCGGCACTGTCCTCCGACGTGCTGTCATTGCGAGAACCAGCCGAAGTACCGGTCACGGTGTCCATGGCTCCGCGCTTGGCTCCGCGACCACAGCAACTCCTGCCTCTTTGTTCCAACACGTAAGACATCTTCCCCTCGCTGCTTTCCTCCTGAACCGTGACGACGGTTCCTTGTAGCATGGTGTCATACCCCCCTGTCGATGGTGTGTCCAAGCAAATTCCTCTCAGCATGCTTCACAAGATGCAGGCTGGTTTGATGACTACTGCTTCGGCATCGTCACAGTCAGAGACAATGCTTATCCCCGCCATGCCTACTTCACTGTTGCTGGAGGAACCCCAACTTGAAGCTAATCTGGAACCGCACGAGTTTACTCAAGGCGAAGCCAGTGCGATACTGGCTAAAGTGGAAGTGGAAATGCCTTCCGAAGACCTCACTACCGAGTTGCTGCCCGTCATCGAGGACGCAATAGGGATCCTCTCAGGAATCACTAAAGAGGAGGGAGTATGCGCTAGGGCCTTGATGCAAGACAATTTAGAATCGGAGAGCTATGCCTTCTTAGTAACCTTTCCAAGTCCATCCTATACTTACTTGCAAAGGTTAACATAGATTCCTGTCTAGAAAGTGTTCGATTCTTCCGTAAAATCGGCCCTCCGCACAAGGACTGGAAAAAAACGCAATAACGATATGTACGCCCTTCACCGCCTAGTATCCATGACATGGGAGGAAATCCGGTTCTTGCCGGTGCGATGGTGCACTTACGAGAGGCGCAATGAAGATAATCTGATTGTAAAATGCAATCTTGTGTACGTAGCCTTCCAGTGTCGCGCACACGCTCACACGTGTTCAACAAGCCCTGCAGTCAAACACGCGGAAAACAGAATCTGTCCCGCCACAAGCACGATGGGGCTGCGGCAACATTCGTCGCGGTTCTCATCTCCGACAAATTCTCCGATCTTGCCGCGTTCAAGAAACAGGTAATCAGCCAAAGAAACAGGTAATCAGCCAGGCGCGCGGCAGGGCTTGATGCTGAAGCGGCTGGTCTCTCTTCCGAGTCCCTTCGCTTTCCAGACTCTGTTTTCCACTACGAAAGGGTTTTCCGCCCGTCTTCACTCAATTCTCTCTAGCACTGTACTCATATTATAGCCATCTCTATAATATTGTAGGATAAAAGACCTCGGACTCACTGCTCTCGCACTGGCAACCGTCTTCGCACACCGTGACCCCATACTCCCTCGCTGTATTTTTTCAGCTTCCCTCTCGTTTCGTTTCGCCTCATTCGCATCGGTTACGCATTTGTTGATTACACATAAGCAACGTTTTACACGAGTCCGGTTACGTTCGTACTTGAATGAATTTCAGCGTCCCCTGCCCGCGCGCCTTGTTAAGATATAGTCCAGACTCTCCGACGACAGGATATTGCTCTTAGCGAAAGCGCGTCGGCACATGCACCAGTCAAGGACCTGGGTGATGTGCCACAGCCCATTGCCTACAATTGAGCGATCTTCAGGACCATCGTGTTATTCTGAATGGCCGCCAATGCAGAGGACAGATAATGCGGGAGAGGCGTGCGAGGGAGAGCCCGACGAGGGCGGTGAGGGAAATGATATACTGTGCGGATGGTGCCAGTGCGAGGTATGTCTGCGTAATGTATGGCCAGGTGCATGAGAAAACAGTGAAATTGGAAGAGGCGAGGGAAATGGCTATAATGTACGCAAGGCCAGAGAACATCCGAGTACGCCAAAAAGGTATCTGATACCAAAGCGAGACGACGGCAAGATGTATCAGACCGTCGACAGAGACACATGTGTACATGTCGCAGCCAACTAGCAATTTTGCATGGCTCGTTGAGGGGCTAATGCTGCGTTTTCGCGTACTGCGCGGGACGATGCCGGCGTCTTCCCGGTCGGGCGAGACCACGTACGGGAAGCCGGTGAAGCCCCACAAGCGTGGTAGTTGAGGCGGTAGGGCTTGGCATACAACATCTTGTTGACATAGCGTGCTCCGCACAAAGGCTCGTGCGGCGCGGCCTGTCGTGTCACGACCAAGACGAGTGGTGGCCGGAACGCGTGCCACCAGCGATCTTCATGATGACTAGTCTGGGACGATGCTCCGGCGGCGGAAATGGGGAGACTGTGGAGGCGGAAATGGGTGTAATGGAGTGGGACGCTTTGAGCGCGCTGGGCGATGAAGATTCATCCTCGTCTGAGGATGAAAGAAGTAGGAGCTAGTGGGAGGAAGAGGAGATGTGACAGGAGAGGGGATGGACTTCGCGGGCACCGCAGCTCGGGCGTGGACTCCTCGAGAAGAATGAGTGGTGAGGACGGACCAAGACCAGTCAATGATGCTTTGTGCGGGTCTAAAACAGGAAGGCGCGGGGATGTAAGGTGCTTGATTTCGACGTCGTCGGGGACCGCACAGCTGAGGTTGCCAGTGGGGCTGGCGAGCCGCACGCCCATCTCTTCGGGCAGCGCCGTGACGTGCTCGAGTATAGATTTTGGTTTGTCATCAAGACTTTTGCCGGGATGCGCGCCATAGATTTTACTTGGAGGACAGTTCGAAGACGTTATGAAATAATAATTCGGTAGTCTTAGATCAGGATGCGCTTAGTTGGACTTCGACGATTATGAACGCCGAAAGCTATTGTACGGTTACACAACACGACGTAAATCCTACAACGCTACAAGAGACCAGTATCGCACACACCTTCCTCATCGCAACTCGACGGGCGGAATCCAATCTGGGATAATACCTCCCCAGCTAAACTCCGTCGCCTCAAACGCAGCCCGCACTTTCTCCGGCAACAGACCCAGATACCCGTCCGGCAGGAGTGCGTCGTACACGTCCGACTGCCCCCTTGTCGTCTGTCGTAGTGCACCGAAATCGGGTCGGCCGGAAGCAGAGCGTGGTTTGGGTTGTGCCTGCGGAATACCAGAGGTGGAACTCGAGGTGCTGAAGGCGGATGGAGTAGCAAGCTGCCCAAAGGCGGAGGTTGGCTGGGAGGTTTGGCTGAAGGCAGCTGTTGGCTGAGATGGCTGGCCAAACCCAGGTGTCAGAGCAGTAGCTTGACCGAACGCAGACGTCGGTGCGGCGGACTGGCTGAATGCAGATGTTGGTGCGGCAGCGCCTTGTCCAAACGCAGAACCGGACGGTGGCTGGCTGGGAGTAGAGCCCGACGAGGGCTGCCCGAACACCGACCCCGACGAAGGCTGGCCGAATGCAGAGCCTGAAGGTGCCTGGCCAAAAGAACTAGAAGACGACTGACCGAACGCGCTTTGGGCAGGCTGTGCTGGCCGCCCGTACGCACTACCACTGGCACCCGGGCCGCTTGCACCAAATGGGGCCGGCTGGCCTGCGAACGCTCCGAAAGCTCCACCACTGCTAGTAGCGCCGGTTGGAGGCTGGGATGTCGCACCGAATGCACTCGGCTTGCCGAAGGCAGACTGACCAAAAGCGGGGGCGGTCTGTGAGGACTGACCAAATGCAGAGGCGGGTTGAGAGGATGTCTGGCCGAAGGCAGTTGCAGGCTGCGAGGGCTGGCCGAAAGCAGACGTTGGTTGGGATGGCTGGCCAAATGCAGACGCTGGCTGGGAGGGTTGGCTGAAGGCGGGCGTAGATTGTGATACCTGGCCGAAGACGGGCTGGGACGTCTGGCCGAATGATGGCTGGCCGAACGCGGTAGCAGGTTTCGCGAACACCGATGTTGGTTGAGATGTTTGACTTAAGGCGGGCACTGGCTGTGAGGGCTGTCCGAAGACAGACGTAGGCTGACCCTGCTGAGGCGGTTGACCAAAAGCAGATGTCGGTTGGGAAGACGGTTGCCCAAATCCGCTCTGCCCAAAGGTGGACTGGCCAAAGACAGACGTCTTCTGGAAGGCGGGGTTCGCGCTCTGCCCGAAGCCTGAGCCGCCGCTACCGAATGGAGATGCTCCTCTACTACCAAACGCAGATGTCCCGCCGCCGCCGCCGCCACCAGTGCCAGCACCACCAAATGCGCTGCTACCACCGCCAAGAGCCGAGGCGCCGAATCTCGGTGGCGCATTTGGATCGAAGGGACTGGGTGGTACGGGCGGTTGCACGGTCCCGGCGAGCGTACTTTGCTTCTTCGCATGCTCGTAAACGTCGTCGAGCCTGGCTAACATTGACGCGTAGCAGCCATTCGCCCTAGCAATCCTCTCTTCTTCGTATTTAGGCTTGGAATCAAATCGGCAAAAGGAAGAAATAGATGCGCTCGGCACACACATAATCATTGATATTCCCGCTTTGCTTCGCCTGGAACGCCTTGAACCGAAGCTCTTCAAAGGACTCGTCGAGCGGTGGCGTAATGGTAGGTTCGTGTTTGAGTGGTGCAAAGCACGTCAAAGGCCACGAAGGTTTCTCAAAACCTTTGTCTCCCCTTATTTCCTTCCCGATGGATTCTGCGCTGTTATAGTTGATAAAAATGCAACGATGGTCCGTTGCGAGGACATACGTGAAGCTCACACCGCTTACTGGTCCGCCGGGCTTAGTCCATGTAGCGCCTGCAGAGAGTTAAGATGATGTTTCTTTAATATCAAATCGCACGCACTGTTTCCAAAGCCACCCGGCCGTGCGCCGTCGACTGGATGCAGGTTCCTACACCTGTCTCCAAACTTGCAGGCACCACGTAGGAAAAACTGGCAGACTTCCTATAGGGAAGATAAGCTCTGTATGAATGGTCGTAGAGTGTTACGTACCAATGACATTAGAGTAAGAAAAGAAACAATAAAGAAGTAGCGAGCCCAGAAAGGTCAGTGATCGAGAGTACTAGTCGTTCACTGGCACCCGAGCTTGACACGGAAGCGGAATGTTGACTCGGATTTCGGTCCGTAGTCCCAAAGCGCTCCCCACGCTCATGACCTTCCATTGAACACCGACTACGTCAAAAGCAAAGTTCAGACACTGCTTGCTTCCTGCCATGACATCCTCTCCCACTTGAGAACTTAGCATGTCTCTTGAGCTTCTGTCTAGATCAACACAGGACAAACTTCGTTCGGCGCAAATCCTTACGTCGCTCCCGCAAGTCATCTCCGAGCTTGTCCAGAACGCACTCGATGCGCACGCAACGAACGTTGAAGTAGGCGTCGATTGTGAGCAGTGGGAGTGCTGGGTACGCGATAATGGCGACGGCATATCTCGCGAAGGATTGAGGGCTTTAGGGTCGGGGAGATATCGTAAGTTAACTATGCGAAAGAGAGCGCGGAGCTACGACACAATGCAGACACTTCGAAGGCGTACTCCCCGTCTTCGCTGGACCAAATTTCAAGTTTCGGCTTCAGGGGAGAAGGTTTGTCATACCTTCATACCCGCTTTTACCCTCTGAGTTTTCGCAAAGCCATTGCGTCCGCCGCCGGTGTATCCATTATAGAGATTGCCTCCAGGACATCTCGATCTAGGGAGAGTTACACTGTCATTGTCAAGGTTCGTCCCCTTTTAATTCGGCTGGAGGCGGGTCTTCAAGTACTCCACAGGATAGTAAATGCCTTTACGATGGTCCTTCCACCCGCTGGCGACGGGAACGGCCAGGAACTGTCGTGTGCTTACGTGACATCTTTTACAACGTTAGTGTACCGATCTTTCCCCTCATCTCCACGGACCATTAATATTTTCTTCAGCTTCCCGTACGTAGAAGGATGCACCCTTCCCCCTCGAAGACACTCGACCTCATCAAGCGCGAGATCGAGACCTTTGCGCTTGTCTTCCCAACGGTGTCGTTCTCGTTACAGGACATTGCGCGCGTCAAAGGAGGCCTCGACGGAAGTGTAATGACCATCAAGAAGGCGCGAGACTTCTCGCCTTTTTATCTATCAGATCACTCAAAGGCGTTGTTTAACAGACGGCATCGACGCTTGCCGCTTTTCAGAATATTCATGGACGCTCTCTCACGGAGGTATGGACCATAGCCAGTACTCCTAGCCACTATCTAAGGTGCTGCAGCATGCAGACGAAATTTCCGTTACTCAAGGCGATATGTCTGTATCGGGCTTTATCAGCGTCAACGGTACTCTCTCCAAGGTATGTTTTTAATGTCCCACCGAAGGTCTGTAACTCAAGCTGGTCTTGAAAGGCCTACGAATATTTGTGTACCCGTGCCCTATAATTCTTGCTGACTTGCGCTGACGAGCGAACGCAGACATTAATAGACATCCTATTGCGCCGTGTAACCTACACCGTGTCATCGAAACGATATTCTCGAGAAGTACATATGGAAGAACGACATCTGACAGTGACGAGGATCTTGCTCCCTCACGAAAGCGTGGGCTTTTCAGGCATGCTGTGCTATGATGGAGCATTGACGAGACAACAGGGCTTCGTCGCTCTCAGCGTAAACCGGAGCGTAGGCCCGTTTTCGTGCTAGACCTCACGCTACCTTCGCAAACAGTGGACAGATGCGTTGATCCAGCCAAAACAGCGGTACATTTGATGGTACGGTTGTTTTCTTAGTCCCACTGGAGCATGTTTTTTGACGCTCATGGCCGTAGAACAATAACGCCGTGATTACGTTCTTACAATCTGTCGTTCGCTCGTTTCTTGTCCGCCATGGATTCCTTTTTTTGGACGCCTATGGTTCTTCTGAACCTCCGTCTTATCCTCGTAAGCGTCGCAAGGTGGAAACTGCACCACCATGCAACGTCTCTTCCCTTCATAATAGGATCGATGGATGTGCGTGTGAAGAGATGCCTGAACGACTTGCTCTGGACGAGGACGATGAGAATGACGACCTCCTGATCCCCTTCCTATCCTCCGACAAAGAAATGGATAGGCAGCCTTTAGTCATTTATCCAGTGAGCAGTCTGCTCAAGTTTCGTAACGTCTTCGTTGAAAGTTGTGCAGGAGGAGGATCAAGATACCAACAATGAACCAATAATTTGGTGCGATCCGAGGACTGGCGCGCGGTACCACATAGACCGCAGGACTGGAAATTCTTACCGGGAAGATGTTGCCCGGCGGAGAGCGGAAGGGCGAGAAGAAGAGGATCGCAGGCCAGGCACTTTGCAAAGACGAACGTTGCATCCCGACAGTCGGGCGAGCTTAGGTCGAGATGAAGATACGCCGGAGTGGATCATAAACGCTTTGCAGGTGAGCCCATATGCACCTCATTAGCATCTTACCTCAACCCGGCTTGAAAAGGCAAACACAGCGTACAAACTCCTCGGCTGTCCCATTCCTTCCGCATTGCCACCCTCCCAGACCCAAACGCACACCCACGCTTGTTTTGCCACCCATCACCATCCGACCGGCGTGCACTCAATGACTTTCGACCGCGTCGCCCTCGCCGATGCGGTCGTTCTTGCGCAGGTCGACCGCAAGTTCATCCTCTGCACTTTAGATGACGGTGTGCTAGCCGTGTTCGATCAGCACGCGGCCTCAGAGCGCGTACGCGTCGAACGCTTCCTTAGGGAACTATGTGAGCTATTCCTGGAGGACGGGCAGAGGGAGGGAGCGAAAGCGGAGGTGACGCCTGCGATGCCAGTGTTGGTGACGAGGAGGGAGAAGGAGATGCTGAGGGTAGGAAATGACGTGAGGGAAGTACTGGAGAGGTGGGGGTTCAGTTTCGTGGAGACTGGAGAGGACAGTGCGGAGGAAGGCGAAGAGGGCTTGGGCGCCCAGGTATATGTGCGTTCCGTCCCGTCGGTCGTCAGTCAAAAGGTCAGCTCGCGAAACACCTTCAGTTGACCACGTGCTAACGCAACGCTTCGCAGTTGCTTGCGCCCAACGAGCTGCAGACTTTCCTCAAAGACTTCCTTGCTGAACGGGAAGCCGGTGACTCTACGCCGCCGATAGCTTCACAGGTCGACAACGCCGGAACCGACGACGCTTTCTCATGGCAGCGTGCCTTGCGTTTCTGCCCTCGGGGCCTTATCGAGCTCGCGAACACGCGCGCCTGCCGCGGTACGCCCACATGCGCGGTTTCACCGCCTGACGGATCCAGCTGATGTCGCAAGCAGGCGCAATTATGTTCAATGACGCGCTGACGCGCGCACAGTGCGAGCGGCTCGTTTCCCAGCTCGCGCAGACGGCCTTCCCGTTTCAGTGCGCCCACGGGCGGCCGTCGCTCATGCCGCTTGCAAGGGTACCAGCCTCTGCGTCCGGTGAGCGCGTCAGTCGTGCGGGTGTGGTGGACTGGGGACGCTTTCAGGGTGCAGCGAGTCAAGGAGATTAGTTCGGTACCGTACAAGATAGCACGCAGTGTGTCAAGCTGACTCGGTTTTAATCTAGTACTGTATACACCGCTGGCACCAACAGCGAGGGATCCTGTCTTTCGAAGAAACGGTGGAAAGAACAGCAGGAAAAGTTCTCAGCCCTTTTGAACAGGTCAGAAAGTGACAAGAAACCTTAAGGCGCATTTACCGTCTTTCAGCCGCTAAGGAAGAAAGAGGCTGGTTTTGAGTATCTTTACAGCTCGTGGGAAGAAGAGGTGTACTAACAGTACATACCGTACTGTGGCACCTTCGCAAAGCTGAACGACGGTGGCGCTGACCCTCACCACGACATGGTCGGCTCGCAGTACCGCATGAGCGACACTGTCGTCATGACGCGTGCTGTGAGCGCACGTAACAAACTTCCGGAACGACCGAGACGGTGACGCGACGCGGCCGTGTGGCGCTCAGACGCCAAAGCATCCATGACGTCACTTACCAGCGTGTATATAGGTCGCGTGCCATCCGATCCGCCTCTCTACTGCCACCTCCCCACCGCGACTGATCCATCTATCTACTTCGAGTCTTACTATCAACATCTCTGTAATGGCACCCACGTTGACCAAGGTCGTCTACCAGCCCGATTCACGCGAGTCGACGGCGTTCCACGTCATTGTCAACTCGGCTGAGGTGCGTCATCGGCCGGTCTCCGAGTCGGTGGGAGTGCGTTGCTGAGGGGGGTCTCGGGCCTACAGTACGCACGATGGAAGGGCGGGGAGACGAGTATCCCTCTTGTTGAAGTCGTCGACTGTGCGATGCATTTTTGCTTAATGGTGTCCCGGTACTAAGCGTATCCTAGCTTTCCAAGTGTTCAGCACACAACAAGGAGCACAGGGCCTACTCGGCAAGGCGTCGAAGCAAGAACTTGAGAACGCGTTCGGCACATCGCGGGACGACGACGTCGTAAAGATCATCCTTGAGAAGGGCAAGAGCGAGACGACGGACGCGATACGCTCATCCGACTGGGGAACGAAGAACGCTGGCAAGGGATCGTTCATCGACAACCGTGGAACTGGCCGTGGTACAACGGGCGTGTAGGTGTGGTTCGTGCATGGAAAGCGTAAACAGCAATTGTAACATATCGTCTCGCTATCATCATTGAGCATTGCTCTCCCAACGTGCCTTCTGAGCTGTTGTGCGACAGATGAGGCATATCTCGCCAAGCCCGTGTGCGACTCCCCTTGCCGCTTCCTATATACCTAGTGACGTGTGTGCTGGTTGCTAACAGAGATCAGGAAGCCCGTATAATTGTGGCTCCGACAGGGTCGAGGCGCGGGCTGCCCTCGCCGGTCCCCTCGTTTCTGATAGACACCAGCACGAGAAACTTGGTGGTACA
Organism: Vararia minispora EC-137; assembly: GCA_022160365.1. Classification (NCBI taxonomy): domain Eukaryota; kingdom Fungi; phylum Basidiomycota; class Agaricomycetes; order Russulales; family Lachnocladiaceae; genus Vararia; species Vararia minispora. Next base: position 10,294 of record MU273760.1, read on the forward strand.
AGTCAACGCGCTTTGCTGAGTGTCCTAAATTGACTATTTTTGGACAGAGCTTGGGGTAACAAGCTATAAGCTATGTGTTGCCTCTGGGTGGAATGACACTTTGGCCGAGGGGTTAAGGCGTTCGCCTGCTACTACATTTGGTACAGCGGATGGGCTCTGCCCGCGAGCGTTCGAATCGCTCAGGTGTCGATCATCATGGTCTCTTCAAATGTCTTTTTCAACTCCAAGACGATGAACCATCCACTAGGTTAAGATCGTGCTACGTATAGCCCTTCCTAAATGCGCGTACTCGTACAGACAAATATAGTTGAGCACACGTAGAAAGTCGAGGCCTCGCAACATTTTTTCAAAAGAGAAAATTAGACGGTGAAATATGAGAGGCCCTTTGATAGCTTCAATGCCCAGGATATCATCATGATCCCCTACCAGCTTGCTTAAAATGCATCGCTTCCTGGACAGTAACAGCGTTAGCTGTGTGGCCACCATCTGAATTCATCTTAAAAAAGCAACTATGGGCAACTAGATGTCTGGTTGAGCGCCGCTGATGGCAAGAGTAAAGAGTCAATCGTGAACTGATGTCGCGGTGGCAAATCTTGCGGCTAAGCTAATGACTGGCGCTTTAGCCCACGAGGGTTCGAGTCGGGACCACCATCATTTTCCAGTCACCTCAGCATGAGTATACATAAAGTTTGGCTGGACTGCGATCCCGTAGGCTCCATGCATCCAATAGGTGCGTATCAGCCTGACCAACCGCCTAGGGCCACGACGACGCGACCGCGATCCTGCTCGCCCTGCATACGTCCAGCATCGAGCTTCTTGGCATATCAACCGTCCACGGCAACACCGACGCGACCCACACCGCCCTCAACGCCGCACGCTGCCTCCATGCATGGGGTGCGCCGCCCAACCTGCGCGTGTACGCCGGCGCCGCAAAACCGCTGTTGCGCGCACCACGATACGACCCAGAGATCCATGGTGCTGACGGCCTCGGGGGCGTGGTCGGGCTTCCGTCGCCCGAGGCTTCAGAAGTGCGCGCGCGCATTGCGGTTGATCAGCCGGCCATTGAGGCGATAGCGCGGGCTGTGAGAGAGGCAGAGGGAAAAGTTGTCGTGGTTGCGAGTGGGCCGCTGACGAACGTCGCTCTGTTCGTGAGCGCCTATCCAGAGCTCCTGGAGAAGATCGAGCAGATTGTGTTTATGGGGGGTGGCATTGGCATTGGGAATCGGTCGCCGGGCGCTGGTACGTTGACCACAGTTTATTGCAAGACTTCGATACTAGTGCCTTCTCCTAGAGTGGAATATTCTTTGCGACCGTATGTCCACAGTCGATATTACTGCTGCGTACTCTCACATTCCTTCAGCCGAAGCTGCACAGATCGTTCTCGATGCGCCCATAAAGACCGTCATGATGCCGCTCAACGTGACCCATAAAGCAATCGTGACCTCTGCCCTTCAAGCACGTCTACGGAATCCTTCTGGCGAGCCGGGGCCCGCCTCCCCGTTGAGGCACACGCTCGCTACGCTCGTAACTTTCTTCGCGGACACGTACCGCTCCACATTTGGCTTCGAGTCCGGTCCGCCGTTGCACGACGCACTTACGATCGCCTACGTCGCACATCCAGAGTTCTTCGAGGGTACGCGCTGGCGTGTCGATGTCGAGCGAGCGGGTGTATATACGGCTGGCGAGACGATCGCGGATGTATACGGCTACCGCGCGTGTGACGATACTTGGGGACCTGGAGGAAAGAATTGCTTCGTTGTAATGGATCTGAGAGTGCGTCGCGCGATTTCTTTCCTGGGCCAAGCTTACTCTTGGCAGAATGATGAATTTTTTGAGTATCTACTACAGGCGGTTGAGCAGTGCGATGCGGTGTCACCTCTTAATCACAGGGCGTAGAATGTGCACACAATAGACGGGACAGATCACCGGTATTGAGCAGCAGGCCCTTTCGAGCCCCCGATCGATTGAATTCGCGGCTGCCATGCCGCCGGTCGATCACTTTCGCCGGTTCTTCAGGTGTTGCTCTCACAAGCAGCCGGCTACTCAAATGTGGTAACATCGGTAGGTGCACGTCTACCGCAGTGACTCGTATTCTCAGCCGTGGCGTTTTTGTCATTCAATCGCAAGCAGCTGTTCTCACCGCCCGCGCTTTACTGCTTCCAGGGCTCGACTTCCATACTTTGATGAAGAGCTCTCGGAATTTCCTACCGACGACTCCCCTTCCGTCGTGCTGATTATAAGCAGAAATACGTTGCCAGATGTCCAGCCAGTTTTCCTCAGGATGCTGAAAGTCCTCAACCAACTGAACCCCATCGCACAAGCATCCGGAGCCATCGAAAGCCTTCTCGGTCTGGGCTCCGGGAAACCGACCATAAACTCAGGTAGATCGCGCCACCATAGTTCGCATTCCCTGTCATTGAAAAAGTTTACAGACAAGTATGACGAGCTGGTGCATTACTTCAAGTATGCTTCGACGTCGTACTCGCTCATCATACTGCCTCGACCGAATGGTCAAACTCTGGTCACCACGGCAAGTGTTTCTTACATTCAAAGACAGGACGGCATCGTTGCTTACACAGTGTATAGTTGAACGACATTTTAACAGATTCTCACGGCTACATCGCACGGGACGACAAGAAAAAAGAGATTGTCCTTGCTTTCCGCGGCAGGTTCGCATCTAAGCATGGCTCTGGTCGGTCTGCGTCTGAGTTGAAGTGTAGCGTCACACCGACGAACTTCATTACGGACGCCTTATTTAAGCTTGTTGCAGTAGATGGGCCTCACATCAGTGCCCCTAGTAAGTCGTTTCGATCCTACGTGCCGCATGTCTCAAATGACATGCTATTAGACGATACACGCATTCATTTCGGTTTCCAATCTGCGTACGCCTTTTACCGTCTCGTATGGTGACCGGCTGCTGATATCGAGCACAGATGGAACACCCTTGCCGACAAGGCAACCACCATCGTGCGTGAGCAACTCGCGGCGTACCCCGGCTACGCTGTCGTCACCACTGGCCACTCTCTCGGTGGCGCACTGGCATCCCTTGCTGCCGTCGCGGTGAAGCAGGCACACCCCACGGTGTACGTACTACTCCTTGTTTGCGAGATTTTTGAAGTATGTGCCCTGATACGACGTCTGTAAGGAACGTACGGATGTTCACGTACGGCCAGCCGCGGACGGGTAACGCAGCGTTTGCGGCCTTTGTCAATGGTCTTATTGGGTCCAAGAATATTTATCGAGGTATGTGTTTTCTGAGATAAGCTGCTCCATCCGAGGACTGATTAAGCCTTCACAGTCGTTCATTCGTACGACGGGTCTGTCTCTACGTTCTTCCCGTGCGTTGGCTGCTTGACCGTTGCTCTCAGCGTACCAACTATGGTGCCCCGGGCCCTTGGCTACAGGCACTCTGGTACAGCCGATCCTCTCACCCATACGACCTTCCTCCTTATGCGATATGCTTGTCGCAGGTACAGAATACTGGGTCCTAGACCCTGCCTCGGCCGAGAGGACATTCATCTGCAACGCCGCAGGCGATAACGAAGAAGACCCGAAGGGTTCAATGCGAGTTCCGTCGACAGGCATCAATGTGCCGCATCTCGAGGTACGTTTCTTTGTTTTTTTTTTTGCTGCGAGTAAGACTGACGACGACGGAATAGTACTTTGGAATTCCATATATTACGCCGTTCTGGTTCTAATAGGACGTGTTCATGCTTACATGCTTATTTGATAGTAATCCTTCGTGCTGGTTGTCTATACTTGCGGGAGACTTGAGAGTCCCGATAGGTTTTTTGGGCCTAGAATCGTTGATCAATGATGGCTTCTAGCGGAAATTATAGTCGCTTGTTTCCGAATAAGCCACCTTACTCTGTCACGCCTGCCCATCGCTCCGTTCTCGCATCCGCACATCGGTGTAACGAAGATCAAGGGTCGCAATGTCATGCAAGAATTGTTGACTTTCTGCTAGATTCATGGGAGCGATTCGCATGCAGGGATCGTCGTAGGGCTCCACCCTGGGTAATCTGTGTCTTTCGTCGTATCCTGTTGGGGGGCTTACTCTCCTACCAACAGCCTATGTTTCAAAGCCTTACTAGCTCACAGCTTAATAGTTAATGTTCCCGCCCTTCTCGCCATAGACGAGACGTTAGACATCTGGAAGCATTGTGCAGCCAGTGTCCTTTACGATAAGCTGGGAACCTGAACTCATCTTTCGCGCATTCCATAGTACTTGGCGGAAAACGACTTCCGCCCAGCACTCAACTGCCTCAAGCCTATAAAAGGGCGATGTCAACTCAACGACCAGTTTCCACATGCTTGGACTCCAGGCGCCGAACCTGCTTGGTCCCATCACGCATACTGCGGGGTTTATGGAAGAAATTTTCGGCTTTGGCTCCGGCAAGCGAACAGCGTCTCAGCGTCCGTCTATATTCTTCTTTTACCGTCCGTGCTTATTCACGAGGAACAGAACAATATGACGAGCTAGTTCATTACTTCAAGTACTCGTCCACAGCTTATACGATGTCTTTTGCACCTTTGCCATGTCCACATGGTAGAACCCTAGTTGCAAAGGTGTGTGTGGTGTGTTTTTGTGCTTGCCATGAGCGTGTTGCTGATATACGGTTGATGGTTGAGATGATTGGTATCCTGACCGACTCGCATGGCTACATAGCTCGTGATGACGAAATGAAAGAGGTAGTCGTCGTGTTCCGAGGCAGGTGAGCATTGTCAAAGCCGCTGTCGGGTCTTCGCACTTTACGCTTGACCGGTAGTGTCTCACCTGCGAACATGTCTATGAACTTCTTGTTCAATCTGATTGACTTCGAAAAGACACGCATTGAAGCGTCGGGTGTGTACTCGCCGTCTTCTCTTTGAAGAGCATGACCTGTACCATGAGCTATCATGATCTTAGAGGATAAGCGGGTACATTTGGGTTTCCGGAAATCGTAGGTGTATTCAGTGGACTCAGCGCTGTTAGGAGCTAAGTGAACGCACAGCTGGAGCACACTCGCGGATAAAACCACCGCCCTCGTGCACGAGCAACTGTCCTTATATCCGGACTACACCATCGTTGCCACCGGTCACTCCCTCGGTGGCGCGTTAGCATCGTTTGCCGCCGTCGCGTTGAAGCAAGCACATCCTAACACGCGCGTCTAACTGATATACTGCAGAAGATCCATTGTTCGCTTATGTGTAACTTTTACAGAAAAGTGCGATTATACACCTACGGACAACCACGTGTTGGTAATGCCTCCTTCGCCCTGTTCGTCAACGACCTTATTGGAATCAGGAATATTTACCGAGGTATGCATGATATGTATCCGTTGCATCACATCTGAGAACGTTGTAACCAGTTGTTCATTCATATGACGGGTGTGTATAATCGATTTAGACTTCTGCGTGGCCCTTGGCGTAGCCTTACGAACACCTTCCACAGCGTGCCGACGATGGTTCCTCGGTCAGTCGGATACAGGCACTTTGGTTAGGCGTTGTCACGCAATTGAATACATCGGCGTTTAACTCCTCTTCGCAGGCACAGAATACTGGGTTCTCGACTCATCACCTTCCGAAACATTCATCTGCATTGCAGAAAACGAAAACGAAGAAGATCCGCAAGGTTCAATCCTCATTCCAACGACAGGAATCAACGCCTCACACATGGTGGTGCGTCTGTTTCCGGTTCGCAAAAGCTGTCCCGGACTCAATGCAAACGCGACAGTACTTTGATATACCGTACCTTACTCCATTCTTCTGGTGAGACTATTTTCAAGGCCGATACACAGTTCGAGAATGCAAGGAAAGCGCTCAAACAACGTACCTCTTCCGGTTGAGCATGCCCATAGACCATGCATGTAACATAATCCACTCGTGGATACTCGCCCGAGATAGTATAAAAGGTTGCATCTATACCTTGCGCCCAAGCTGCGTTTCAGTCGCGCGATCTCGGTCCGTAAGGCGCGTGGACTGACCCTGTCGGTAGAGCGGTCCCCCACCACTCTGTCTACATGTAGGATGGTAAAAGTGCGAAGGGAATTAGCGTTCTGTACAGGATACTGAATACAAGCTAAAGTAGACGCTACAGTAGCGTAGAGATACGCGGGCGAAGGCGAAGGCGAACGCGCGTCCGGGAGCGGGCTGGGACTATCCAGGACGTCGTTGGTTGCGGTGCCACTGTGTAGGTCGAGCTCAAAGTGACGTTCGGCGTGCCGATATTGATACTGACGTATCACACGGTCGTTATATCAGATATTTTATTGTACGAGGTGAAAAACCAAAGTAAGCACGGGAGGGGTAAATGCACGAAGAACGGCGCCAAATTGAACCGAACGAAGTAGGCCGATCGCGCTAGTGACGCAAGGTCGTGACAGTTGGACAAGAGCCGACTGCCGATACTTCTGGATTCTTCTATACCGTCTATTTCATCCTGGACTTCCGCTTGTGCTAGTTTTCGTCCAGAGACCCAGCTGATATAGAGCTTTTCCATTGGTCGCCCTCGCCTTCCGTAGTATAGGTTTGGCGTTGAGGGTAACAATCGAAGTAGTGCTATTTATGCATGTCGACACAGAATGTTAAGATATGTTGTCTGGTTCAAAAACAAGAGAAGACGTGAGCTTACGATGAGACGGTGTGTACCCTTACCCCACACTACTTATGCGCCATTGTCAAGAGTATCCTCCTGGCGTGACGGGCTGGAAAAGATAATCTGAAAGCAAGCACAGATTTTTCAATTTCGTGGCGGACTTCCTGTGTGAATGATTGTACTCACGGAGTCTTTCGCGAAAGCTAAGGATGCAATAGCGACGGCGGCCTCTGCGGGTGCGCTGCTGACGACAGGACCCTCAATTATTGAAATCGGACGCTGACGGAATCCCACGCGGACTAGTTCCCTCACGTTGAGCGAGGCCAGGACTGCGTTCGTTGTAACTGATAATAATCCAATCAGGAAGGAACATGGGAAAGAGAAAGATAGGGGTGCCTTTTCCTATGCAGAAATGGGGAATCACCCAAACTAAAGTACTGGTCCACAATGAGACCACATAAGCGACTTGAACAATGCTAAGAGAATGCTAAGCACCTCGAGGTGAGAGTCGGTCACAACCTACCCTATAGCGATCCCGCGCGAAAGCATAAAAAGGACAAGGCGATTGAGCATGCTGTCCGAGCTTAATAGCGGTTTCAGACCAATGTAGTGAAGACGACGGCGAATCAACTTACCATGGCACACCAGAGCGGTGCTTCCAGAGCAAATGTACCATGAAAGCTACGATGAGGAGCTCCAGGAACGTAGTGATTGTTTTTTGATAGATAATGAGATCCTTCACAAATTTCCAGCTGAAAATGTGAAGCTCTCTAATGATATTGAACTCACAGTGACGAGAGGCAAGTCTTGCGCGTATTGCAGGAACCTTCAAGTTCACGGTCATTAATAGAAACGAAGTATACGGCCATTCAGCGGACGCACGTAACAATCCCGATAGCTGTATAATCATCAGAATGCTTAGACAGTGAAGGAAGCACAAGAAACACGGACAGAGACCGCCACCTGCCAGTGCAGTGCAGCAAACTTCGTCTCAACGTTGTCCATGTTACTCTGGGATGGACTCACCCCAGCCAGCAAAGGCCAAAAGAGTCTAGAGACACGGTTAAGGGAGCAGGTGACAAACGACGAAAGAAGCTTACCAGGGAGAGACTAAGAAGACGACTCCCACCCACTACTGAAATGAGAACAGACTGCACGACTCGCCATTCAGCCACTTACGGATCCATATTTTCTCGATGAAAAACCTAGCCGGTTATCAGAAAAATAAAAAGCATGTTTTCTATGCTAACATTTGCCCGATGAAAACGATTGTATACTGTTGTGGACAACAAGCTTAGCTTTGTTGTGCGAGACAGACGTCTAACGTAGCTTACTGTCACAGTAGGGTCTAGCTGAGGAACGAGCAGCGCGTCAATGCCGCTCCGCATACTCTATAAAAGGGAGAATGGCTGGCCTTGATAGCCCTTGATCTCATCAGCTTTCTGTCTCTGCCAAAGGGGTACGGTGCACTTACCAGTATGTGAATGACCCATTCAGTAACGCAGTGTTTTCGAAGTTTACGACAAAATACCACCAGACCGTACATGTCTCTAGTATCCAACAGAAAGTCTCCAACAAGCTTGCGAAACCGTTAGATCACACCGGACGCCGCACCGCGGCCATAACCTAAACTGACCCCAGAGTCACGACCTGAGAGCGTGAAACCATCAACTGAACAATGCAGGCAAGCATCGGTGGGGAAACGGACGAGGATGGTGTTCCGCCTGTCATTCGACCTTTTGTGGCCAAAATGAAGGCCGATTTGCAGCAAAATAGTGCCGTATAATCTACGAAAATCCATCAGGGTACATTTCCTGGTCGCAAACGAAGAATAAGTTTGGCACATACACAGAACCCAGAATCGCACCCAGGATGACCTGCCCAAGGGTCAGGCGGATATCTATTGCACCGGAGGAACTTCCGCTGCCAGACATCAGGGTGCAGAATAAAAACTTGTAAATGTCTATGCGTGCAAGGGACGAAGAGCGAAGGCCGGGGGCGCCACGAAGCTTGTCATGATGCCTTCTTATAAGATTGATCTAGCCGTGAGACCTTAACACCATGTTGGGAGAACCTATGCAGGTGATCATATCGAAGATCCTGTAGCGAGGGTCCATGTAAGCTGGCGTCCTGATCACGCATTACAAGGCAATCATAGGGTCGCCCTGCGTTCACATCGATGGCGGTGCTGATATATCCCTGTATTCCGGAATAGAGACATCAAAGTGGAGACTAGACGCGACAGGCACTAGAATACGCGACAGTCGTTGATAATGGTTGATTTGCTTGACAGGGCGTAGAACTTTGGCCAGAAATCGCGGATAGCAGATTAACAGGCATTTCCCAGCTTGTGAACAGCCTCGAGACTGAAAGAGCAGGAAAATATCCAGGAATACTTGTAAGCGACTGAAGTCGACTGCGTCACAGCAATGGTCAATCCTAGGTGCACCGGCTTAAAGTTTACCTGAAGCTTCCTTTTAAATAGCAAGTAAAAAGTAATACAATTTGCTGGGCGCAGCAACCGCCTTTGAGCGGCCATGGGTACGAGCAATATTAATGCTCCCATAGACAAAATCCAGCGGTCATTGACGTTCGTGATCCGATAGACCACCTCTAAGGAGCCCTTCCAGTTGCTTGGCGTGACACTGCTGCTCACAGCCCTTTGATCAGCCATGAATAAAGCCCAAGATCTGCAGCCTCTGCCCAGTGAGCACACGCACCACGGTAATAGTCTTGATTCAATGAGGAATGATGTCGATTTGAACGGCGCTTCGAATGTTACAAAGTAGGAAAAGATGAAGGGATTCTTGCACAATATCTCGAGAAGGTGACCGGGGGAGTTATAAGGAAGTGACAGTACTCGGAGGTAAACGGACGTGCCGGCCAGTGAATAACTGACGGGCTTGAATCACGTGATATTCGGCAAGCAGATGGACCGACCCCTTCAAGGACTGCTCGAATAGGGGCCATAGTAAGGAATCGGTGGGGAAAATCCAACCAGAAACCAACTACTGGGTATACCGCACCGAAGGACTAGTGGAAGCAGAGCTGACACCTTAACTAATACGATCGCCATTATCTACGTTTCTTTACATAGCAAGATACAGCAACCTCCCTTGCAGCTTCCAATGCCATAGTAATAGTATACACCAAACAAACAAATTAGAGTCAAGGAGCTATAGCAGGACAAAAGCAGCTCGGGCCTCTGTCGCAACGGTGCCAACCACAACGTTTCGCTCCGTGCGTGTCTAGAATTCAAGAGCGACAACCAAGGCGATAACGGTAATGTTCTAGACGGCGTATGTGTCAGGACTATTATATGTATACTCAGACTTCTCAGCCACGACCCCGCGTGCGCGAATACGGTGGCCAGCTGAGGTAACGCGGTCGATGCTGTGTGCCTGGCGAGGTCTGTGAGCCTCAGAGCAGAGGACTATGACATATCTTGGTTTACGCTGTACATAGTCAAGTCGTTGCCGTCGGCCTTCGTATTCCTGTCCCGTTCGGCATCAGACTGCGTTGATATGTCAGAGCGCACCGGCTACATATCATCAGAATCGCATCCTCGAAGAAAGGTAGAGAAAATACTCACTCCGAATTCTATCGGTTCCATAGATACAGCCGGTAATCGCGCTGATGGACCACTGCTCATAACAATGTCGTTATCTTCGGTCGCGGATGCAGACAACCCCTTCCGACCAAATCCAATCTTGACTAGCTCGCGCACGTTAAGCGAGGCAAGGACGGCATTTGTCGCAACTAAATTCAGAGAATTAGCTCACAAAAAGCAAGGCCAACACGCACACACGTTTTCCGATGCAGAAGTGAGGGGCTATCCAAATCAAAGTGCTTGTAAATGACGTGCCAGTATAGATGATCTGGACGATGCTGGGAGTAACGTGCTTCCGTAAGAAGCGCTAAAGTAGTCAAAGTTGCAGCAATCGCTCACCAAACAACTATGCCGCGTGAAAGCATGAAGATGATGAGATTGTTTAGTATCTGGTCAGACCTAGATAGATGATTTAAGCACCAAACAAGAAGGTATGATTGCGCGTGCGCCTACTTCTGTATACCCGTCCGCATCTTCCGAAGCAGGAAGACCATGCATATAGCAATGAGTAACTCAACAAGCGTCTCTGCAGCCTTTGAGAAGTAGTTGATGTTCTTCACAGGAAATGACATGTCAGGGAACGAAGCACATAGCCTACTCAAAGGGCGGAAAGCGATAAACTCACGTTGATTTGTGTTGAACCTGTCGTGTGCTGGATGAAGCTACACATGCATTCACTGTCGGCCTGTCGAAACGTCCTCGCTCAGAGATACTTACGTAAGAATGCCGATAGCTACGTGAATGTTGAGCATCCGAGTCACAGAAACTGGAGAGCGGAAAAGAAGTCTCTTACCGATGCCCGTGGCTGCGCAGAATGGCACAACGGTCAAGTGCAGCTCATCGATCCGATGACAGACGTACCCCATCCTGAGAGGGCCAAAACTGTCTGCAGATAATGGATTAGGGAAGGGTACGTCAAGTTGATAATCCATTTACTAGCACGATACCAAGAAGATGGCTTTTCCCCACTGAACGAATGAGGATGAGCGGTAGCAAAACATGCTACAAAGACTCTTACAGATCCAGATCTTCTCGACGAAAAACCTATCAAGGAACATTACTACCGTGGAACCATAGTAATAGCTACCACTCACATTTGACCAATGAGCGTGATTGTGTACTGGGCGATCCATCAGAAGCGCTCACTACCAAAGGAGACACTGAAACTCACATTGATAAATGGATCTAACTATACCCAGGACAGGCAAATAGGCATCGCTTCATACAGACGAGAAAGTTTGGTAACTCACCGACAACGACCTTCGAGGGTAAACGATTCGCTACTACTGATAGTAGATAGCACTCACCAGTTCAAATTCCCTAGCGCCTCCGGGTTCGCATAATTGAGTACAAAGTACCACCACACGCAATAAACCTCCAGAATCCAGGCGAATAGCTCCAAGAGGCTTGGATGGATGTTAGAACGCTATGAATTGACATCCATGACAATACCCGACTTTAGAACGACGACCTAGCCCCGCCGGGTGAGCAGTTTTTGGAAAAGGGAGTAGTCCGTAGAGTTACAGACCAGAACGTTGTTCCGGACATCGTTACGTCTTGTGCTGCCGAAGTATAGACCAGTCTGAAGCAGTACGGTGCCGTAGAACCTAGAAGGAAGCTGGTCAGCTCCTATCCTATGTGATGAAGCAAGTCTGCGACGCACACGGAGCCCAGGATCGCGCCGATGAGAACCTGCCCAAAACTTAAGCGGATGTCTATCGGAGAAGACATCGGCGGCCAGGCCAGGTGCCAGATGGTGGTAATCTCTCAGAGGCAGCGTTGACATCTCTGGATAATAAATCGCCATCTCGATCACAGAAAGCCCCAGCGCAACACGCTTGCTGCGACACGTGTTCCGCTGCGGAGGGCCGTCAGAGTACCTCCACCATCACTCGTGCGGTTGGCTGGGCGGCGGCTGGGCGGTCATGAACGTTGGAGAATGTATGGCCATTGCTTGCCGGAGCCGCGCAAAATTTAGCCAGCGAGGAAGAGATGATGTCACCGTCCTGCCTTCGAATTGTCTGGCTATCTACGCAATACGCAAAGTAGACGAAGCCGTAAAGGCGGATGAACGAAGGAAGGCAGCCGGGCTCGGCTCTGACGCAGCCAAAGAGACGGCACCGCGAAGCCGTGATCATGGAGATGGCGAGAAGGATTCGTGCTATTTCTAGGTCAGCGTATGAAGACGCGCGCGCGGAACGACGTGCTCCGAGTTACGATACCATGGTCACATCGTTGTACTGTAGTCTGCGAAGTAAACATTGACTGCCACGATGCCGGGAGTGTACGCTCAGCTTTAGGACTAGTCGCCGAAAGCAGGGACGTCATTCCAGACACCAGTCCGCAGTAGATAGCCGGGAATATTAGTTAGTGTGCGAGATTGCACCGAGCTAACTGCAGTCTGATCTTTCAACTTTCCAGAGGCCCCCGAGGACCAGAACGACGATTCGTCTCCCAAACTCGGAGCATATTATGGAACCCTTCTGTCTGAGGGTTGCATCGCTCAACCTGTGTGTGAGCAACCGCCACTAGTTATTATGCTATAATGTTATATGTAGGACAGCGGTGAGACGGGAGGCTGCAACCAAGTCGAAGGCTAAACGTTAACACGGTGGTAAACTGCTGTCTTCTTCTTAAGTCAAGTTTATTGCCGGGCTGGAGGCCCGCAGCGACACAGGGATTAGAGTGACAGCGGGGGAGCTAGGGCCACTATGGTAAACGAAAACCGGAGCAGGCGTACAGTAAGCGAGCGTAGGCGCGTGACGAGAGGGAAGGCGCGAACGCCCGTGATGAAGTCCTCGGCGAGTAATCTAGCAGGTAGGGTCCATAAGGTATATGTAGGGTCAAAGGCAGGGTGCATCTAATGATCAAGTATGGAGGGAGCATCGGCAAAGGAGAATTCAGAAGGTTTGTCCTTACTAAGAAACTCCCTGGGCCACTAGACTTGAAGCCTTCAGGAACTCCAAGAAGTCCGACTGTGAGCGTCGGTACCGTGTGCAGGTATTGAGTATGTGGGCGCGATTCTGAATGGTAAACTACTGTCGCAAACGATATCCAGGCGTTCCGAATCACCCTCGCGGTCACGAGACGCAAGAGACCAGTGCGCCAGCACGCGTATCACGCTCGTTTACTGCCAATATTAATGGCTTAATCCAGGCCCATTCTTGCCATTGATCGTGACTCTAGGCCATCTAATTTGTCTCTTCTGCTGTACGATTTCAGCTTCATCCCTGGAGTGGGGGCTTTTCAAGTAGCATGCCGCCGGCCTGCTCTCAGGCTGTAGTTACGGTTTCGTTAACTTTGTAACCTGACGGGTGTGGCTCTGAATTTCCGGCTGCTCTCATTCCGAGGATCGTGCACGATATGATGTCGTGCCAACCCCAAGCCAACCCGTCGCACTGCCGTATTCGGTTCAACTCTTTGACGATCATTCTTGCTGACGGACGATGGCACGCCGGTTCGCTTTCTTTTATTCACATCACTCGGCCATCTTATCTACCCCACCTCCTGGTGGCAGCCTTCTTTCTTCGGATTCGCCAGTGCGCCCGCTTTTATGCAGTGAAATTCACGGCTTTTCGGTCGATCCCGCCAAGCGCGGAGTCCCCTCGATTGCGTCCCTTGTGTATCCCCTGTACGCCTCTGGGCGCCGGACGAACGGCCGGTCGTGTCAGAAGGCACGGTCTCCCTGAGACCGGATCCGAATGTGAGGAAGCGAACATAGCCACGTACAATAGCGACCAAACGCGCGGGAAGGGATGCCTCAAACGCCTCTGCCACACCCCCGCCTATAGCGTTCGATATCGTCATGCGATAGCGAAAGCGCTGGGCGAGCATCTTCAGTTTTCATCAATCTCGTCTGCGAATGAGCGCGCCATCCATTAAGCGTGTCGGTGAGAAATTCGTGATGAGCATTGTGGCATCTTGGTGAGAAAGGAATGAAGGTGGATAAGTTAAATGCCCTATCCCGATACAATTGACGCCTAGTAATGCCGTATTCCCCGATGAGTGCCGCAGTCTGAGCCCGTGTGCATCTACAAGCAGCCTGGAAAGACCTCTCAAACAACATACGTCTCTGGGTCATGCTGCGCATCCTCTGGTTTCTCGGTCACAGTTCCCCGTGATCGACCATGGTGGCCAATCGACTGAACCCGGTCGAGACTGCGCACCTGATGACGACTGTGAGCACCATGATTAGTGGAGGGACAGTACGCTGCAGCTTACGCTGTAGACAGCGAAGTCTTTCCCCTCCTTCCCGTCGTCGTTCGAACTCTCGTCCCGTTCGACACCGGACCGCGCTGAGATGTCAGAGCGCATGTGCTACATATTGTCAGGATTGCACCTTTGAAGACTACGGTGAGGATGCTCACTCCAAATTCCAGCGGTTCCAGTGTCACAGGCCGGGGTTCGCTTGAAGGGCCAGTGCTCACCACGACGTCGCTATCTGTGGGAAATCCGGAGAAGCGCGGGCGGCCCCACCCAACTTTAACCAGCTCGCGTACATTGAGCGAGGCGAGGACTGCATTCGTCGCGACTGCAAACGACAGGTCAGTATTGACAAGCCAAGGACAGGCGTGGGCGTACATTTCCCAATACAGAAGTGGGGAGTTATCCAGACCAGGTTGGTAGTGGTAAAGGACGTGCCGGTGTACACGATCTGTATGACGCTGAAAGAAACATGTTCTATGGTAATGAGGTACAAGCTGGAGGATAGACCTACCATACGACAACGCCGCGCGTGAGCATGAAGATGATGAGATTGTTCAATATCTGGTCCGACCTGGACAAATGGTCTGAGGTGGGGCGATACGTGCCCTGTCGCGCGTGTGCTTACCTCTTGATACCCGACCGCATCCTCCGGAGCAGATAGAGCATACATATAGCGATAAGCAGCTCAACCAGTGTCTCCGAAGCCTTCTCGTAGTAGTTGATGTCCTTTACAGAGGCAGGGGATCAGGAACAAAGTTCTACGGCTAATCCTGAAAGGGAACTGAACGTTTATTGGGGTCGAGTTCGTGGTTTTCTGGATGAAGCTGTAAATGCCCATGTTAAGTCCACCGAAGATCCCAGTTCGTTCGCAGAAACCTACTTCAAGATTCCGATAGCTGCACGCATCGATGAGCACTCGAGAGAACGAGGGAACGGAAACGCAATTGCTTACCGATACCTGCACCTATACAAACGGTCACCGTCAGACACGCGTCGATCGATATTCATAGAGACGCACCCCAACCGGAAAGGGCCAAAAATGCCTGTGAGCCATGAATTGGCGGAAGACGCGATCGGGTAGAGGGTCACATACCAGCAAGATACCAAGCAGGGTGCTCCTCCCCACTAGACGGGTGACGATTAGTGGCAGTTGGACTCAAGGCAATCCCCTTACGGATCCAGATCTTCTCGATGAAGAACCTGTTGAGGACCGTTAATCCCACGGTGCCGTAGCGATCACCTCTGCTCACATTTGACCGATGAGTACGATCGTGTACTGAGTAGTCCGTCAAACGCGCTCGCCTGCAAAGGCGCGGGTACTCACAGTGATGAACGGGTCAAGCTACACCCCGGATATGCACATGAGTATCATTTCGCCAGAATTAGAGCGTACGGCGGCCTACCGTCAGCGACCTACGACAATCAACGTCCCGCGCTCGCGGAGGGGAAAGCGCACTCACCAATTCAAAGTCCCGAGTGCGTCCGGGTTCGCGTAGTTGAGCACGAAGTACCACCACACACAATAAACCTCGAGTACCCATGCGAATGTCTCCAGGACACTTCAGGGCGTGTCAGAGCGCTGCAAGGTAACGTAGCATTCGGGCAGTCACTGACACTAGGATAGTGACCTGGCGTATAGGGTGAAGGGCTTGTCGGTGGGGTGTGCACGCGGAGACGTACGAGGATATTATTTCGGAGATCGTCGCTCTTCTTGCTGCCAAAGTACAGACCGGCCTGGAGCAGCACGGTGCCGTAGAATCTGGAGGAGGGCGGAGGCGCGTGAGCGTCTGTCTCGGGCGAGCGCAAACCGATGGCGCGCCAGCAACGCACACGGAACCCAGCATCGCACCGATAAGGATCTGCCCGAAGGTCAGCCGGATGTCGATCGGAGAGGACATGGTCGTTGATGGATGGTAGACGGCGACAGCCTTCGGGGCAAAGCAAAGGCGATCAGTTGAGCGATGGGCCCATATAAGAAAAGGCCTGCTCGATCGTGGTGTGTTCTCAGGCCCCACCGCTATCAACTCATCACGCTGCTTCACCTGTGCGAAGGTCCTGCCTCATCCCTCTGTCTAGTTGGTCTTGAAGCGTGATGGGATGATGCCTGAATTCAACGAACGGATGGGGAACACAGGACCCGAGTGCTGAGGTGCTCCCCAGGACAGGTGACTGAATTGCATCAGAAGAGCGACGACGACGATCGGGCGCAAGGCGCGCATATGCGCCCATGAGAGCCACGCGCAAGACTAGAAGCAGCAGCGAAGGGAGGGCGAAAGGGGAGTTGTTATGTGGATGCCGCGAGGCTGCCAGACGGCCGATACAGTAGGACAGCATGCGGACATAACGACGCGGTAGGACGGCAGGGCCAGCCGTCCACAATGCTGCGCCTGCCGATCACCTCCCTGTGGAAGATCGCGCACTATGCCACACTGATCGGAGCCAGAGCGTGAACGGCGCAGTGGTAAGATATCCCAGACTTGTCCCAGCATCGCGCCCACGCCCTCGGCGCCCGCGGCGCGGTGCAGATCTCTGCGTCCCGTCGGCTGCCGCTGATGCATCCGTGGAATCTGCTGGTGTTGTTACAGCGATGCAAAAGAAGGGATAAACCGAGTGAGCGATTTGGGCTTGGATGGGAGCGGGAGGACACACGGCTCGCTCTGATGGGAGCATTTTCTGTGATGGGTGATTGATGGTTTGAACCTGAGCTGGTGAGGACGAAGACCGGGCGTCGGGCATGTTCTGAACGCCGGGAGGGAATCCATCTTCGAATCTGATGCTGAGAACGGTGCAGATGCTTGTACCTTACACCGAGGACAGAACCAGTCCAACACCATGTCTGCGCCAGAGGTGTGTGCCGGCTACGGGCTGGGCACGCGGTACCTTGCGCGGTACGCTTGGCTCGCGGAGACGTGTCGCGGCGTCGATGACCGAAGGTGTGTTACTCGTTGCGCGCCACGCCCATGCCAGCGACGTCTCTGTCTTGTCGCATCGTTGTTACTGAGTCCGGTGACGGTGCGGTTGAGGGACCGTCTTCGGACATGCCCTCTCGCGGTCACGGAACGGCTAGCTCACCGCCCCTCAGACGCGAAGAGCGCTATACGTTACATACGAGCCCACGAGATACAAATCGGTATACAAGGGGAAGCTTTACAAGATACAGGCGGCCACGGCGGAATAAAGCGACAAGCAGCGCGGCAAAAAAGCGAGGAGAGCGTGGGTGCGAGGTCGATGGGGGTTGCCTAAGTAAGGGACTGCGACGTGTCCGTGTCGACGGACGGGTGAACCATGTAGTACACCCGCCGGTCCGCTTCGTCCTCCGCGCCGGCGTCTTCGCTCGTCCCGTCGCCGCTCGGGAGCGAGTCGTGCACGCTCTGCGAGACGGGGAGGAGGAACTGATCCTGCGTGCGCGTCAGCGGGGAAAGGGCGAATGCGGGACGGGGACGCACCTTGACGAGCTTCCGGACGACCTTCCCAAACAGCTCCTTCTCCCACTCGAGCTCGTCGAGATCCTGTATGCTCTCCTCCTGGACCTCGAGATACCAGTCGACGAGCTCGTCGCGCTCGAGCCCGCGGCCCGTCTCGCGCTCGACCTCCGCGAGATGCATCACGACGAGCGACTGCAGCGCCATGTACCGGTCGTGCGTGATGACCATCCGCCGCTTCGCGCTGCCGTCCGATGCGCCTGCGGCCGTCGACGATGCGTGCGCGACGGCCGTCGACGAAGTGTGTGCGCCGGATGAGCCGGCGTGTGCGCCCGACGAACCCGCGTGCGCGGTAGACGAACCCACGTGCGTAGTGGACGAACCCGCATGCGCACTCGGCAGGTCCGCATCGACGTCCATGTCCGCGTCGGCATCCTGGCTGTCCTCCTGCAGCGCACGCGCGCTCTCTTCCGGATGCTCTCCGCGGAGCTCTTCTTCATCGAAATCGATGTCGTCCTGCTCGACGTGGATAATCGACTGCCGGAGGAGCGAATACGCTTCGCGGACGAAGGCTGGTGTGATCTGCGCGGGGAATGTGGGTATCGAGTGAGAGACGGGGAAAGGCAGCCCGACGTACCTCGGACGTGCAGTTGGCCCGCGCGATAGCCTCGCTGAGGCGGATCATACTCTCAAGCTGGCGGACCGTAATCCTATACGAGTTCCTGCCCGTCCCCGCCGCATCGTCCTGCCTGAGAATCCGATACTTCTCGACAAGCACGTCCGCCGCTTCCGGTGTGAGCTACGGATGGATCTTATCAGCCCGCGCTACCTCAAAGGCGCGCAGACGCACCTTGGGGCTGAACGTGCGGGCGTAGCGGACGTACCGCTGGAGCGCCTCGGTGCTGAACTCCGGCTGAACGGCGGCGTCCAGGAACCTATGCACGTCGACGATGTGCCTGGCGATGCTCAAATCCCTCTTCTCCTCGCACTCATCCACCACGACAAAAAATAAATCGAACCTGCTCATGATCGGCGCGGACATCGCGACGTTGCCCCTCAGCGTCTTCTTGCGATCGTAGCGCCCGCCGATGGGATTCGCGGCGGCGAGGATGGCGGTGCGCGCGTTGAGCGTGGCGTGGATGCCGGCTTTCGCGATCGAGATGGTCTGCTGCTCCATCGCCTCGTGTATCGCGACCTGGTCCGACACATCCATCTTGTCGAACTCGTCAATCGCGCAGATGCCGTTGTCCGCCAACATCAGCGCGCCCGCCTCGATCGTGAACTCGGCCGTCTCTTCGTCTTTGACGACGGCGGCCGTCAAGCCGGCCGCGGAGGAGGCTTTTCCGGACGTGTAGACGGCGCGGGGGAGGAAGGAGCAGACGTATTTGAGGAATTGGGATTTGGAGGTCGACGGGTCGCCGACGATGCAGATGTTGATGTCTCCGCGGAGGTGCATGCCTTCGGGCGTCTGCTTGTGCACGCCGCCCATGAGCTGCAGCAGCAGGCCTTTCTTGACGATGTCGTGCCCGTACACCGTCGGCGCGATGCTCTCGACGAGGCGCGCGTAGATGTGGTCCGACTGGATCATCCGCGAGAGCTCTTCGAACTCGGGCTCCGTCAGAGAGTTCGCGAACGCCTGCCCGTCCGTCTCCTCGCCCTCGCCGCGCAGGTTCGCGGAGTTCTGCGGTGGAGTGAGGCGGGGGGGCGCGCGCGCGCGGAGACGGGCGTGGAGGACGTACCCGGCCGTCCGCGTCCTGGACCATGCACGCGAGGAAGGCGGTCTTGTACGCCATGTCGCGGACCCCGAGACTCTTAAGCCCCGTAACGCCCGCCCCGCCGACGCTGCCCCCGCCAGCGGCGGCGCCACCCGACTTGGCGGCCTCCCTCTGCAACTGGGCCTGATTGCCCCCGGGCAAGCCAAGCTGACTGACGTCCGGCACCACGATGAACGCGCCGGTGAAAACGCACTTATCTCCTGCTTTCGCGCGCTCGACGAGTTCGCCGCGGAGGATGACGTCGAGGGAGCGAGGCATGGAGCCCGTGGGGATTTCGTTTGGGTTTTCCTGGATGCGGACTTTTTGCCAGTCGGTGAAGCGGGAGGCGTCGAGCTGGAGCTGCCAGGCGGAGCGGTTGCCGCAGGTTGGGTTTGGGCAGAGGAGCGGCTGTGCGGCTGTGCGTAGGCGAGAGAGCGTCAAGGAAAGGAGAGGGGGCGGGGACGGACCTCGGTGTATTTGAACTGCTGCTCGATTTCGTCGGCGAGGCCGCCGCAGACTTCGCAGACGAAGGTGCCGTAGAGGAGCTCGGGCCGGACCTCGCTCGTGCGCGTGACGGTCCCGCTGATACTCATGAGGGCGCCGATTCTGTTCGTGCGGAGCGCGCGGATGGGGGACACGAGCGGGAGATGGTAAAAGGCGACGGCAAAGTCGCGGGTTGTGAGGTGGGCAGAGTCCGCGGCGGCCTTGGTCGGGTTGTCCTTGAGAAACTCTGGCGCGTGGCGGGCAACGAGGCGGGTGAGGGCACGACGGAGATAGGGCGCAAAGCGGTAATATTGGCGCTGGATTGCGTCGGCGAGGACGTCGTCTTTGAGGAGGAGGTGGCCGTAGTCGAGGTAGAGGGTGGTGATGGTGTGCTTGGCCATGAGATGGATCTGGTCGATGTAGATCAGCGGTGCGTCGGCTGCGGCGGGCAAGTCATCTTGCGAGCCGGGTGTGCCGGGCAGCGCGACTTCCTCGGTGAAGCTGGACACGTCGGATGTGAGCAGGCGATGCACGGGGAGTGCAAGGCGTACGTGGAGAGGAAAGTCTCAAAGGCGTCGGCGACGCTCTCGCCGACGGCGTCGCGGACGGGGGGAATGTCGCCGTTGAGCTGCTGGGAGCGCGGGACGCGTCGGCGGCGGCGCTGGCTGGGGCCGTCGTCGGGGCCGTCGTCAGGATCGTCGCCGAGGGAGAGCGCGTCGGTTGTCGGACGCGTCGGCCTGAGCGGGGAAGAGCCGTTGGCGGTGGACTGGGACAGGCCCTGAGGCAGGCTGCTGGGCGGGAGAGAAGACCCAAGACGCGCTGGAGAAGATATGTCGGACATGTTTTTTTCTGAAGTAGCGGTCGGGGTCGAAGAGTCGATGGACGCGTCGCGACGCGGTCGTGGGAACGGGCGCGTGACCCGCGCACTGGACTTTCCTTTTCGGGCGGGGGCATGACGAGCAGCGGTCCAAGGGATTGGCGCCGGGCAGCCATGTCGTCCTGACCTGCTCGGAAAGAATGCGCAGAAATGGACGCGCTGATTGTGCCGACGATCCTGCCCTCGGGCGCGCTGCACTTCGCCTCGGTCTCGCCCGCCGGCACCGTCCAGGACGTCCTCGACGCTCTCGCCGCCCTTGACGACGTCCGCCTCGACGTCCTCGGCGACCTGCTCCCTCGCTCCTGGGCTGTCCAGCGCATCCGCAGCGAGCAGAGCGGACGCCAGTGGGAGGAAGACGAGCTCGACGCCCTCGGCGACGGTCCGCGCCCTGTCCTCCTGCCCGCGCGCTGACCTCACCGTGCTCCGACGCAGGCCTCGTCCCGCCGTCGTCCGCCGTCGCACCGCTCATCCAGTCCGCCCCGGACCCGGCTGCCGCGCGCCACTTCTCCGCCTTCGCCCTCACCTCCCACCTCCACACCCCCGCCCTCCGCCTCGTCTCCCTCCACCCCGCCCTCTCCCCGCGCTTCATCTTCCTCCGCGTCCCCGAGATCCACGATGGCTTCGTATACACCTTCTTCGTCGCCCGCAACACAACCGTTCATGATGTCATCCTCGGCGTCGTCGACGAGCTCGGTCTCACCAGGTCACTTCCTGTCCCAGGCGCCGGCGCGCTGCAGTACGCCATCGAAGACGTCTGGTCCGAGCGCGACGTTGAGAGTGAGTTATCCATTTCCCGCGCACACCGCTATCTCACACGCCCCTACCCAGAATCCACCCGTCTCGCTCCCTCCTCCGTCCTCTCCTCCGCCCTCCTCACCCCCGAGCGCCCCGCTGGCTTCAGCCTCCACGCCACACACACCCTCCGCTTCTGCGTCCCCGACGAATGGTACCGCCGCTCGCGCGAGCGCTCCTCGTCCTCCGCGCGCTCCATCGAGCCCTCCGACGCAACCATCAAGGCCCTGCAAGCAATGGAGGCCGACGACGACGACGAGTACGGCACCGCAAAGCAGACCGTCAGCCCCGCGACGTCGACCGTATCCCGGCGTAACGCGGGCGTCGTGGCGAGCTCGGTCGCTAGCAGCAGCGGCAACGGCTCGGGCGACTGGCGCGCGACGATCAGCCAAACTCGGCTCTCTAGCATGTTCACCGGCTGGCTCTCCCCCTCCGACGAACCCGCGCATCCTCCACCCGCACCCGCACCCGCACCCGCACCCGGCTTCGCGCCCCAGCGGATGAGCGTCAGCGCGCCGACGCTCGTCGACCTCGCCGCCAGCGCCGAATCAGAGCCCGACGCCGGCGCATTCGAGGCGATGCTCGTCAGTGTCTTTCCCTCCCCCGCTCTCCCATGCCGCCGCGGACGATGGCTGACGCGAGCGCGCGCGCACGCAGGACGATCTCGGGCTCTCGGGCAAGCCGCGCGAACGGATGTACAACCTCCCGCCCGCGCGCCGCAGACAGCTCCTCGAGCAGCACGTTCAAACCCAGCCCGCACCGGCAACGTTCGGCCCGTCCGCGCGCGCGACTGTCCTCCCGCGTCTCGTCCCGCAGCTTACCGGTGGAGACCTCATGAAGCGTCTCTCGACCTGGGGCGCCAGTCCGCCCGCAGACAAGGCCGAGTTCGCCGCGCGCAGGCGCATGTCTGGTCAACAGCACGAACAGCCCGTTGCGCCCCCCGAGACGGAGCCGCCGCTGCAGGCGCAGACGACGGGGAGCAGGTGGGCAGGGTGGTGGTATTCGTCCGGCGGGAGCGGGCCAAGCAGCAGCAGTAGCAGTACGGCGAGCACGATCGGCCGTGCGGCGGGCAAGGACGCAGCGGCGAAGACGCCGGCATCGTACGTCGCGCAGATCCGCAGTGCACGGCCGGTCGACGCGCGACTCGTGAAGCACCTCATCTCTCTGCGCGTGCACCTCTCGACGGCCTCCGTGCCCTGGCTCCGCGACTTCATCGACGACGCGCGCGGTCTCTCCGCCCTAGGCGACCTCCTAGCGTCGCTCGTCCGCCGTCCCCGTCGTCCAACCGACATGGAATCCAGCGCACTGCTCGAGCTCGTCAAATCCGTGCGCGTCCTTCTCAACACAGAACCGGGCTTCGACGCCGCGCTCGCGCAGCCCGCTCTGCTCACGCACACCACGTACGCCCTGCACAACTCCCCGCCCAAACTCCGCGCGCTCGTCTGCGACGTTCTCGCGGGCGTCGCCGTGCTCTCGCAGCCGCACGGCCACCGCGCCGTCCTGTCCGCGCTCTCCGACTTCCGCGTCGCGTTCGACGAGCCCTTCCGATTCGAGGGGATCGTGGCGGCGCTCCGGGCGCCAGACGGCGAGGCGGCGGAGGAGGACGCGGCGGAGGAGTGGGAGGCGCGCACGGCGGGAATGATGCTTGTTAATGCGCTCGCGGGCGGCCCGGAGGCGCTCGAGGAGCGCGTCATGATGCGCGAGGAGTTCGGCCGCCGCGGCTTGAACGAGGTCATCGTCGTGCGTGTCCTCCTCCCCCTCGCGGACGTGTGCCGTAGCTGACGCGCAGCTGCGCACAGACGCTGCGCTACGTGCGTCCGCCCGAGGCTCTCGTCAAGCAGCTCGACGTCTACACGGAAGACAAATTCGAGGACGAAGAGGACATGCGCGAGCGCGCGGCGCGTCTCGTTAGGTCCGGGCACGCGCGCGACGCGAGCGACGGCGAGGCTGCGCTCGATGAGCTCCGGCGCGTCGCGCGGGCCGAGCCAGACGTGTACGCAGGCGTGGTTGCGCTCGTCGGCGCGCTGCTTGGCGTCGTGCAGAGCGAGGCGGATGTGTGCGTTATCGCATTCTGGACCGTGCGCGCAGGGCTGATTGCTCGCTCAGAGCGTTCAAGACGACGGTGATGGCGTTGCTGGCGGCCATGGCGGAGCAGGGCGCGGGGGATGGTGTAGCGTGTGTGCCGCCCTTTCCTCGTTGTGTCTGGTCTAACGCGTCCACAGCGACGGCGGCTGGAAGGCGTTCTTCAAGGCGTTTTTGGGCGCCGCGCAGAGCGTGACGGGCGAGGCGCTGGATGCGTCCGGTCTTGGTGGCGACACCGTTGTGGAGCAGGAACTCAAGTCGCTGCACGGCCAGATCGAGATGCTTACGGCGGAGGTGCGTTCGCCGTCTTTCCTCCCCGTTGCACCCCGGCTGACGGATGCGCGTCCAGCGCGCAGCCCTTCGCGAGCAGGTCGAGCAGCAGGCGGCAGAGATCAGCACGCTGCGCTCGTTGCCGACGGGCCCGCCTGTGCCACAAGCGAAGAAGGCCGGCGCGGAGAATTTGCATGGGCTCGTGCAGCGGCTCGTGCAGAAGGAGAAGCAGGCGCTGCAGCTGCAGGCGGAGCTGGACCGGTACAAGGCGCAGAACCCGGAGAGCAGGGAGGCGGATGAGCGCGCGCGACGGGAACGTGACAAGACGAAGTGGACGACGCTGATGGAGGAGATCTCGAAGCTGAAGGTGCAGGCGAAGGAGCACGAGGCTGCGATGGCGATCAAGGACAAAGAACTCCTGTTCCTCAAGCGCGCGCTCGAGAGCGTGTACTCGCGATTTCGGAGTCGCGAGGAGAGCCGCGATGCGGAGGAGTTCGACGCGCAGACGATGGCGACGCGTGCGATCGAGAGCCTGACGCAGAAGGACAACGAGGCCCTCGTTCTCCAGGCTGAGATCGCGGACCTCCGCGCGCAACTCGCTGCGAAGCCAAAGTTTGTCACTGAGAAGGACTACAAGTCGAGCGTGCCGCCGCCGCCTCCCCCACCGGGGCTTAAGGCGAGGTCGAACTCAGTCGTCTCGCTGCGCAAGGCTCCGCCGCCGCCGCCACCACCTCCGCCGCCCATGTCGCCGACGTCGCCTTCGACATCGTCCCCTACACTTCCACCGCCCCCGCCGCC
>MU273761.1:0-35156 GCA_022160365.1 Vararia minispora EC-137
CAGTAATTATACTATTATATTTTCTACTAGCTCAGATTCAACAGACAATCTACTATATAATCTGCACTGATTATATATAACTAAGTATACTAGTAGAATGCCCCAGATATGCCGTGCTTGCATCGACCTGCTCCCCCAAGTAGGGAAGGGCAAGAACAGGGCAATTGTGATCGAGAGTGATAGTGAGACGTAAAGAGGTGTGCTTGGAGCTAGGGTACTATATATAACAGCTGGGTTCTACATACAGACCTGCCTCATGCTTGTCAATTAGTTAGCCATGTCCCTATAGAAGATCTTTGTGAGAGTTGCCTATATATTTAGTACTGAAATTCTGCTATTTCTGAAACAGGTATTGCACAGGTACTGTCACAGGTACCTGTGATCAAAAAAATGATACCTGTACCCATACAGGTATCTAAGGGACAGGTACCTATACCCACGGATGTTCCTGATGGGTACCTATTTGGATATCTGTGAGTACCTGCACTCGTGACAAACTCTATGATACACTTGAGAGATGTCGAGTGACTCGAGTCATAACAATAAAACCTGACATAATTATCACAAACTACTATATAACTCACACAGATTGCCAAACTTGTTTCCAAAAGATTTAAAGAATAGCTAAAAGACAGTATTTTAAAAAGATATCATTTAGAGAAGGTACATCACTTCAAATATTCAACCTGAAGCAGAAAATATTCCCAAAAGGCAATCAGGCTATAGTGCACTCTTTTTCCGCTTGCTGGCGCGTTGGTCGAGCCATGTTAGATCGCTTATTCCCCTGGCGCTTCATTTCTGTGAGACGGCTCATGGCTCGCTTATTACCCTGAGCTACGCAGAGTGTGTCAATGAAAATATTAATCAAGCCGTTATCGACATACCCGCTGCGCGCATGTACCATCGTTTCGCGAACTCGATGTCCTGCTTGATACCGATACCAACCTCCGCATAGTAACCCACCGCATACTCAGCTTTGCTAAGGCCCTTGTTTGCGGCGCGACGCGCCCAAAGGTACGCTTCCGAGTCGCTCTGTTTCAGCACTCCCTCGCTGCCCGTAAGATACCATCCACTCAACGCCAGCTCGGCTTCCGAATTGCCTTTCTCTGCCGCCTTCGTATACCAGGCGATGGAGCGCCTTGGATCCACCGGACAGCCTAGTGCACCGTATTCATGACACTGCCCCAGCTTGTATTGAGATTGAGTATAGCCAAGATACGCTGCTCTGGTGTAGAGCTCTCGGGCGTGATGCGGATCGTGAGGTACGATCTGGCCACTGGGGTTCTCATGAAGAAGAGCCAGCTCGTGGAGCGCATGCGGATATTCCTCGTCAGCCTGCTCGGCAGCACGTCGAAGCCAGCCAACCGCCTCCCGAGGATTGCGCGCTTCGCCGAGGCTACCTTGTAGCAGGATCATACCAAGCTTGTACATGGCGGGCGTATCACCGAGCGATGCGGCTTTACGGTAGAACGCGGCGGCCCGCGGCGGTTCCTTCCTCGTCCCTGCTCCAATCTCGTTGCAGACCGCGACGCGGTAGGTCGCAGCGGCATGGTTCTGCTTCGCGGCTTGCAAATACAAGTGGTATGCTTTCTCGTGGTCTACTTGAAGTCCGAGAGTGCCGGTGCCGTAACAGTTAGCGAGGAAAAACTGTGCTTCGTCGTACGGTTGCCCTTGAGTGGCCAGACGTCGAATGACCTTCAAAGCCTCCTGGATGAGCGCGTCCCGATATTTCCGAACCGCGCGCTGATCTTTAGCGTCTGCGCCAATTTTCTTTGCGGCATCGATGAGGTAACGTGCGTAGGCAAAATGAGCTTCGGGATCTGGATCTGCTTTAATACGCTGGCGATAGTCGTCGATGTACTGCTTCGTATACGGAGGTGACCGTAGATCGACGGCTTTCGTTTTCTGCGTACTCAAGTTCACGGAGGTAGCAGTGCCGGATCGCACATACGACGGTCGCTCCTCTATCTCGATGTCTTCTGAGAGAGGATCGTTGGAAGTGCTGGCGGGAGAAAGTGTATGCTGCTGGAGCGAAGTACCGCTACCGGAGGTGCGCGCGGGGCCAGACGTACTCGAAGATAATGAGATAGTGCTTTGCGCGTATTGGTGATCGAAAGAGGGTACCGATTGCTCCTCCGTTTGATGGGGGTATACAGTGGGAGCAGGCCCTGGTGGAAGGCCGACACCGAGGACGTCGGACGCGGCAGCGTACAATGCCCCATAGTCCTGGCCATGAGGGAGGATCGCCTGCCAGTGACCGTAATGAGCCTGAGCGCCACCATATGCATGCGTTTTCCCATAGTCCTGTACCGCATATCCATTCGTAGGCGGCTGTCCGTATAGGTCATGTGCGTCAGGATAGTCGCGATAGGGGCCAGCCACAGTGCTTCCCGTCGATAATATACGCCCAGGGTGCGGACGTGGTGGCAGGGTATTGGCGTGCATGGGATAGCGCTCATGGCCTGAGTTGGACGAGCGGGTGCTGTAGTAGGACCTGGCGGACTCCGAAGCCACGCTCGGCGCGCGAGGCACAGGATCGCTAATGTGCAGAGCATGGAAGGAATCGAGGGCTACAGTGGGGTCATAAGCCGAAGGCAAAGGAGGCACGGGTTCCGATTCGTCAAAATCGGCATGGGTTGAGAACGAAGGTACAGAGCGGTTTTGGTGTGATGCTAGCGCTTGCATGTGTACTGCAGGGAGACCGTCGGTCAGGTCAACCTTAGATGATCCAATACAGGCTAATTGCGCACCCAAGGGTTCTCCACACTCAACGTTACTCCCGTCCGTTACCCAGGAGTTTGTCGGGATATAAACCGCACGACGACCATCGTCTGCGGGATGTTCCCCAGGCGGACGACGGGCCTGAAGCTGTGCAGAAGACTGTTCGTTTTCCATGCTAGGCGAGCGATTAGGATGGCGACGAAGTACAACAAAAACACTGAGAAAGGGTATCGGAACGAGAGCCTGGATGGTAAAGAAGAAATGCAGTGGAGAGATGGCAGGGAAAGGCACAACATGTCACGGCACCACACCCATGTATCCTAGACATTATCTAAGTAACTTTGACGGCGTGAACGGTTACAAGGCCTGCGCCAAACGAATGTACAATCCTCACAAGTCCGTATCCGCCCGACAGACTAACCTATGCTTTCGCCTCAGGCCACTCCCATTTCTCTAACACGCTCTCTATTCTTTGACGCTCCAGCCCAGATACCGTCCTGCGCACCTTGGTCGTTACCACGTGCCTTGAAGTAACTGTCACCTCGTTCATGGCAGCGACGCCGTTGCCTATGACATTCTCTAGCCAGTCTTCGGTTAAAACCCCGTCTTCCATCTCCGACCGTGCTTGAGATTTGCATTCTTTCTTCCGTTCACTCGTCCTCCGGACGCGCTGCCATGCTTTCGGCTGGAAGTTCTTGAAGTGGACGCCTTCTTGCCCTTCATCCTCCGCCAGCCGGCCCCTTTTCCTTCCTTTCGCGGATACGTCCGCAGAAGACTTAGATGCATCGACACCGTCCGAATCGCTGTCCAGATGAAGAGCGTGTCGTACCCTCCACCGTAACTCTCGCGCCAAGGCAGACGGATCCCTGACTCGATCAGACGGTATCTGCTCTTTCGCCTCCCGACGAGCAGCTTCAGACCCATGCTCGATGTCCCGCGCCTGGGACACCAGGAAGGCAGCAACTGCTTGCATGGATTCCAGGATACGTGTACTGAATTCTTCCCTGGCTTTTAGATCCCTCAGGAACTTCTCACCGACATACCAAGACAGTCTTAACGGGGATAAGTCAATCCCGCTAGGGTAAAAGATGAAGATAGGCACACCTGGTAAATAGTGGGAAACGAAATTTCTTTGGAACCCGCGTCGCGATCTCAATTTCGCGAACTCTCAACTCTTTGGAGGGGTAAGTAAAGCAGTGCTGAATGGAAAAGAACATGGACGTACGAAGTGCTGCGTTATACGAATGAACGAAGTTGCCCCCAAACACCAGGGCATCCACGGGTGTATGCTGCGTGCAATCAACGACTCGGTGATGGGCCAGAAACGGTGTAGAGCAAACGGACCACAGCATGGATCCAGCCCGTGGGTATGATCATGGTATTCCCAGCGGTTAGTTCGACCTTCACGACCTCGTCGACGAGATCCCCTAACCATGTATACGTCTGCATGTCACTTCCGGACCATCGTTGGTACGAAGCAAGATTTTCGGCGGTGGGGCGAATAAAGAGGAAAGTCTGGTGTATGTAAACACTATTGTCCCGAGAACTGGGATTTCGGTCACTGCACCTTGGCTCCTCGTAAAACATGGTAGTACACAGACGATCCCGCGAAGTCTATATGCCAGTCCTATACTTCGATGAGCGCGCCTTGAGCAGCATACAGAAGTAGAATACATGCCGTCCATGCCCCCTCGACGCCCCTACGAGTCACTATGATTAGCACGCCGAGACGACAACAGAATGAAATTCCACACATTAAACAATATAGCTGGACTTTCGGGAAAACGTGCCCTTTTCCCTTGCGAGAACTAGGCCAATACTTCTCTACCCAATCCAGATCCCGAACCAGCCGTGGGGGGAGGACATGACTAGAAAGCTCTGTTCCAGAGATCTCAAGCGAAATGACGTTGCGGATTTTGTCGCGTTCAGACGATTGGTAGTATTCCGCCCATCGCCCGACAGTCCAGCCCGACAGTCCTGACTGGGTCGCGACGTCTGATGATTAAACCCGCGATTCAGAAAAAGACCGGGCCGAAATATACATCAGACGCACCTATGACCTCTACGGGCATGTCAACTCCCAACATCTGAGCAATCCGACCCACAGTCAGGTCTCTTGGTGGCATCTTCATTCCAAGACCGTCCGGGTCTGGAATGACGACAGGCTCTTTCATAGCCGAAGGGTCACTGTTTAGCCATTCCTGACAGAGCTCGGCGCCTGCCATGCGCTTGAACAAGTCTGCGGCGAAACTCTTGCTAGACAGCATCTGTACCCAGGCCCGCGCGTCTGCAGAATCAGAGCCTACATGCAGGTTCGCGTAATCACGAATGGGCTTTTTACGAGCCGATTTGCGTGCAGGGGGCTTCATAGTCACCACGCGTCCAGGATTTTCCTCGCGACAATGCTGACAGTACCTGAGGCACACCGGTTAACAACAAGTCAAAGACGTCAGGTCAGACGGCTTCTTCCTTACCATTTATCTATGACTGACAAATCACCGCCGTCCCCAACGCATCTCCAATGATACCAAGTCTTGCAATAGTCGCATCTCACCCAGCTCTCCTTTTCGATATCGGTGCTGGCGCCAGCTTCGGTGCAAGCAGGACAGCTCTCTTCAGGGACTGCTGAAGGTGTCGTTTCCTCATTGTCTAATGTCATGACTACGCCGACGAGTAATGGGGGGAAATGTCCCAGAGGGCCGCTCAGCAAGTTACAACAGGGTTAGAACCAGGAGCAGACGCGAAACGCTGGTCATTAGTATTATTGTCAACTGCCCATGATTGCTACGTATGAAGATACACGTAACGTAAGCATCCTTGCATGTGATCTCGATTCATGGCCTCCA
The DNA here is from genome assembly GCA_022160365.1 of Vararia minispora EC-137. NCBI lineage: Eukaryota > Fungi > Basidiomycota > Agaricomycetes > Russulales > Lachnocladiaceae > Vararia > Vararia minispora. Next base: position 5,568 of record MU273761.1, read on the forward strand.
AACATGGATCAGGACGACCTGGAGGCCATTCTTTGTTCCAGATGCTCTGGGAAACCCAGCGGCTTCACGGTATATGAAGTCAAATACCCGGAAATCGTTTCTCCACACCCGTATCTATGTCAACTACATCGTACGCCTACAAGAAAGACTCCTGCGGATTGATCTGTTGTATGCCCTACGACTTCACGACGACGGTGAAAACTGCCCCTCGCCAACCGATCACTTCTCGCTGAGAGCCGCGACACCCGGAAGTATCTTGCATCCCCGTAAGTCAGCAAACGAAAGTTACGGCAAATGATTCAGCCCTACCTTGCCCTCGAGGAGCTCGAGGCTAGCACCACCGCCTGTGCTGACATGGCTGAGTTTATCTTCGGCATTGTACTGTGCAGCCAGCGTGGCGGTGTCTCCGCCACCAATAATGACGACTGCGCCTTTTTGAGCCGCCTCGATGCTCGCGTCCAGGAGCGCCTTCGAGCCACCCGAGAAGGCGGGGAACTCGAAGACACCCGGCGGGCTGAAAAGGGTTAGTCACGGCCTTAATCGGGGCCCAGACAGGGCTTACCCGTTCCAAAGAATGGTCTTTGCCTCGAGCACTGCATTTCGGTATACATCTCGGCTCTTTGGTCCAACATCGAGACCCATCCAACCCTCTGGGATCCCCTGTTCATCGGTCGCAACACCAGTCTGACAGTTACGATCAGCATACAGACGAGGACAGCCCAAAAATATCGGACGCACTTGAGCATCCTTGTCAAACTTTTCAGCGGTAATGTAATCGACGGGGAAAACGAGCTTGACGTTGTTCTTGCTGGCCTTCTCAACGAGAGCCGCCACATTTCCAGACCCGGCAGCGTCAAACAGCGAATTTCCGATCTCGCAGCGCGAGCTCAACATGACGTAGCAAACTAAAATCACGCTCAACATACCGATACGCCTTCCAGAGTCTTCTTGAAAGTGAAAGCCATGCCACCACAAATGATCAAGGAGTCGACCTAACAGCAGGTATCAGAACTAGTGCGTGAAGCCACTGCTTGTCGAACCTTGTCGAGCATGTTGTCAATAAGCTGGATTTTGTCTGAAACCTTGGCACCACCGAGAATAGCAAGGAATGGCCTATCAGGGTTCTCTAGCGCCTTGGAAAAAAATTCGAGTTCTTTCTTGACAAGGAAGCCGGAAGCGCGCTGTGGCAGGTTGATGCCGACCATACTAGAATGCGCACGGTGTGCGGTGCCAAACGCGTCGTTAACATAGACATCGCCTAGGCGGGTGAGCTGTTCACGGAATTCAGCTATCTTGGTCGGATCTGCTTTAATCTTTTTTCCGTCCTTGTCCTTTGCCGAGCCCTCCTCCTCGATGTGGAAGCGAAGGTTCTCAAGGAGGAGCACGGTGCCCTTGGCGGCAGAGAATACCGCACTCTCAGCTTCAGATCCCACACACTCTTTCACGAACGTCACAATCCTTCCAAGGTGCTTGGAAAGTTCGTGTGAGACGGGCTCCAGAGAGTACTTCGGATTTGGTTTGCCGTCAGGGCGGCCCAAGTGGGACATAAGTATGACGATTGCCGCGCCTATACAAGTCAATATTTGAGGTAGCGAGATAAATCCATTAGATTACACTTACCGTTCTCTAAGGCGTATTTGATGGTTGGAATCGCCGCGACAATGCGCTGAAGACGCAGATCGCATGAAATATACGAGATCTGTACGGTCAAAGGCAACGCACAGCTGGGTTGGTGATCTTCCCCTCCTGCATCGGAACGTTAAAATCGACACGGATAAGAACACGCTTGTCGCGAAGATCGACATCGACGATGGATAGCTTGTTGGAAAGCGACATAGTGCGCGACACGAGATGGTGGTCAACCTGTATCTTCGGACAGACTGCGTAGGTAAGGCGCGGGAAAGATTTAAATCAGTACAGGATCAGGAATGACATGGCAATTACAGTAATAATATTGCGGCCGTCGCCTCAACCGGTCCGGCCCTGTTATTAGCTTCTTTAAATGAATATCCTTCGCCCTTACCATCACGATGACCAACTTACTCGGTCTCGACATCGAAACGCCAGAAACGACACCCCACCTTCATCTAGAACAGACACAATCATCGCAGACCTCAGACAAGGATGCAACTGCGACCGGACCGTCTGACGACGACGCAGCACTGCCACGATCTGACGCGGAGAAACCCAAGCCCAAGAGCACGCCCGCAGCAAAGGCGCCGTACGTTAATCCGGATCGTGTCAAGACAGGCGGTCCAACGAGAGTAGGTCTAAGTTGTTCTCTCGGCGAATTTTATGATAACCCTTCCTCACAAGGACAAGCCAACGGACGCAGAACTTTCCGAGCGCATGGCCAGGATACGGGAACAGAACGAGAGGATTAAACAACGGAGATTGGTGCATAAGCCTTTGGTGTCGCCTGCGCACATTATAACAAAGGCGCTCAGGACGTTCAAGCCGACGAGGACGCTTTCAGACAGACTCAGCAAGCTGAGCATGTCAAACAGGAGAAGATGCGTAAAGTACAACAAGATGTGGATCGCGCGCGCGAGCAGAACGCCCGTCGCAAGCTAGACAAGATCCAGAACCGCGAATGGGACTCTGGTAAGAAAACTAACGAGTGGCCCAAGGCTAGCCTACCTTCCACTTCGCTCCGCTCCTCACGACCTGAGCCATCAACGGTTCAGAGCGATGCCTCCCCTCCGACCTCTGCTTCTAATGTGACCCATTCCGACCCCTCTCCCGAAGACTCGATAACTGGTCTCATATCACCAGTGTCCCCGGCTTCGGGAAACATAGCATTTCGCACTGGGCGTGGCCGTCGAGGTCGAGGAAGGGGAGTGAGGGGAGGATTGGAAAGCCATGGAGAGGCGGCCTCGGGTCGTGAGGCGTAGGTTGGTTCGTATCTAGAAGTTAACATTATTACACATTCCCTTTGATGTCTAGTGTTCGCAGCTCGCAATTTATCGCCGCACACGTCTTCGAAGATCCCTCCTTTCTATTATCAGGCATGCACACCTTGTCTCAAGTAGGATCGATCCGTGCGGCTTACCCGTGAGCACTATTTAGCCGGCGGTTTGTATTCACGACAGTGCCAGATTGCAATCGAGCTGTTCCTATAGGCGCGGTGACCATGGACGGGTTTCAATGTCTGCATGAGTACAAAAGTACTGATCTATGGTACACTGAACCTTTGCCACTTCAGTCGTCATCTTGTTTCTTAAGTCCAATCAAATCTTTCGTTGCTCTGAAATACAGTCGTCAATGCCCAAATAGGAGATACGGACGATCTTTCTGACTCTACTGGTATTCCAAAGATATCCAGTGCTTCAATTCTAGTAGTATTTCCATCGCTCTGGTTGGACTCAACAAATACCTGGTGTCGAAGTAAATGAGCGCAAGACAATATACAAGACCGAGCTTGATGACACTCACGTGTAAACTGCTGACATTTTGAAAACGGACAAAGCGTAATGGAATGCGCTTCCCTTCTTTTACCTGATCTTCGGTTAAAACCAGGATCTGTGAGACATCGGATTCGCTGCCCTCTTGAACGTCTTCGAAGTCAATATTCCGACGATTGATTAAAATCTTGATGACTTTCGGTCCTTGTGTGACGTCCGACGCCGTCTTGATAATAAGCGACCTGATCCGCACCGGCTGAGTGAACTGATGGTGTTTCAACAGTGTGAGATGTCGTCTCCTAAGGCTGAAAGCCGAAAACTACCGGAATCGTCAATAACAATTGCTCGTCCAGATCACTTTGAAGAAAGGCTGAGGTCATGTTGAAGGTCTTGGATGCAATAATGCCCGACAAGGCATGGCCGTGAGCTTCATTCAGGCAGTTGATCTGAGGGCTGTTTATAAGGGGGAGGAGGGAAATATCTGGAGTTTCGTTCATGGTTGAAGACAAGAACGTGGTACACTAAGCCGCCCCGTAATGTCGCAAATCCGGGAATGAGATTGTAATTGCTTATAAGCGCCAAAGTCACTACAATTAAGCCTGGCTGCTTATAACGCTTGTAAGCATCAAAGGATCCATCACAAGGGTTATTATAAGCCCCTTATAATTGCTCACAGGCGCTTGCAAGCTGCCTGTGAGGTAACCGACAGTTTTATAATCAGCTTACAATCGGCAACAATCGGACTGTCCCGAATTATGGTCGAATTTTTAATATTGTAATCCGCTTACGAGCGGCGCCCGCTTATAAGCATGATCCCAGATTTGCAACATTAGCACGTGTCAGCCCTAAGTTGGGTGAGTAACCATGAGACTTGCCAATCTTTTGTCACCAGAACCGTTGGAAGGAACCGAAGTTAGCGAGAGATCTAGATGGCGAAAGTTCTGCGAAGCCGGCTGACCAATCTGTTTTATTCTGGACATCTCAAAACAAGTCGTGTATCGTACATAGACAGGAAGGAACATAAAATTTGAAGGACGTATGCTCAAGATATTTGCTTCTACAACTGTACACGAAAAGCTGCAGGACTGGTACTATATTCCAACGAGAAAGGCTGTTGCTATGTACCTAACTCCTGTACGCTCTGAACAATACAGAGGAGAAAAGACCGAGAGCACCGACGAATACAAAGAATACCCTACCCTCCTGATCGGGCTTCCCGCCAGAGAGGAAGTTACGTAGCGGTAAGAAAGTTAGTCCTACGAGAAAGTTTGTGATCCCTGGGGAGGAGATGAGCAGAACCTGGTGGAAAAGACAGTACGAATTCCTACAGTTGACGGACAATGCGATAGAGGAAAGTGCCGCAACCGCCTCCAAGGGTTCGGTTAGTTTTTGGAAATCGTGCAAGCTTCAAAATTAGACAAACCTCGGGTGGTGATACTTCAGGGATCATCACAAATGGCACAGGTCCTAGTCCTATTGCAAATGACCTAACAGACTGTGAGGTGCGCTGTAAGCGACAGGCGAAGGCTTGAGCGGACATAACAAATGTTGTGATGGCGATACTCGAAAGACTCGGTGCCCGAGCGTTAAGCCCGACGCCTACAAGCAGAAGAGAAAATAAAAGGCCGCCAATCGATACGAGCAGGAGACGTTTGCGACCCATACGCTGCGAAACAGTTTAAGAAGTAAAAAAGATAGGAGGAATTGCACAGCGAACCTCGATCAGTATGATAGGCGGGAAAGTCATAAGAACATTGACAACTGTTATCCCAAGTGATATGTAGGGTCCCAGCTCAGGCAGGGACTTGGAAAGAATGTCATTGCTGTAGTAAAGCACTTGAAACATGTTCAGTAGAACGAGGATGCTGTGGCTTGGAAGAAAGGCCTACCAGCGTTGATGCCTGGAAGAACCTGGTAAATTCCAAGAAGTCACCATGATTGCGCACGCACCAGAGACTTGCTGCGAGATCATTGCAACGCAGACAATCACCAGGGGTCGCCGAAGGCGGGGTGTGAAGAACAGCCGTAGGAGAGACACCGACTCCTCGCGCTCTCTGGGACGGTCCGAAAGGGGCGAGGGCGCCTCGTCGAGCAAGGGAGCTTCGATATCGGGAGCTTCAACATAGTCAATTTATTATGTAGTGCCCACAGACATATACGCACCCTGCTGCGGATACTTCAAACCCACCGTCCATATTGCACGTTCAGAGGATGTTGCAGCGACGTTCATGTGATGCTGACCGAGCCATTCAGGTGTTTCTACGATTGCAGGACTCAGTAGAAGCTGCACGATAGAAATAAGGCAAGAAGCGGCGGGAACGAGTCTCCACTGAGTCGGGGTAGCAAAACGAAGTCCAATCAGTTGGGTGATCATTATACCAATGACAATAGCGAACTGAGTGAGGACGCCTATTGCAGTACCTCAGCGGACTCGAGGACTGCAGGAAGAGCGCACTCACCAACGCTGTCCCTGATCTTGCTAGGGGATACCTCCGACAGAAATATCGGGCAGACACAAAGGCCAATTCCGGAGCCTACTCCGACAAAAGTTCTAGCACACATCGAGCGGATGTGTGCACAGGGTAGCGCAGCCAACGCACCGTCCAAGGAGTAAGAGACCGTATTCGGAAGCGATCGAGCTGAAGCCTGCACCTAGGGCTGTGAATCCCGCACTTAATTGAAGAGCTCCCTTGCGTCCAAAGCGATCTTGCAGGTAATCTGAGTATAAACTACCAACGAGACCTCCGACTGTAAAAACTAAGTACAGCCCTTTAGCATATGACCAGTGGAAGCAAAGATATACACACTGGAGGTAACAATAGAGAATTCCGAGTTAGATATCGGTATACAAGTCGAAAACATATGGCCAAAAGTTTGCGAAGGGAGGATTTCACGACATGTCAAGACAGCTTGAATCTGATTCAGAGCAGATATGTGGTAGCCGTACTAGCCGAGAACGGTGAGCGAGGTTGCAAGAACTAGAGTTTGAGGGTCGTACCTGAAATGATGCAATTAAAGCCCACGCACAAACTAGCCAACCATAGACGGTTAATGAGGACGTCGAGCTCTTCATGATGGACGGCGACTGGCAGTGACTGCGCACGCCTCCAGGTCCACCGCGCTGTTTGTGAGAACTACATTAGAGCCTTACCCCACGGGAAAACGTCACGTGATGTGCCCGCGCGTCCGTCGCGTCTCCGAGTCTTCGGTCTTACGCCATTGCAGTCTTCGACACCTAAAAACGACGCGGCGACGGACAACGATTAGGGCGGAGCTTAGGTTCTGTCCTACCCGTCGCTCGCAATGGAAACACCCCCAAACAATATTCACACAATCGTCCGCGCTCAGATCGTCTTCCTGCTCTCCACCCTCACTGAGGAGAACTTCGATAGAAACCAGGCTGAAATTCGATCGGTACGTACATCCTTTTTCACTGTACTCACCCTTGCCAAACACATCGTATACAGCTTTCCGAGCAACATGGAGTCGAAACTTATCTTCATTTCATTCGTCGACTCATCGTCCACTCCCACACGCGCTTGACAGCGACCGCCACCCCAAGCGCTTACGACGCTTCCTCCTCCCTGACATACCGGCTACTCGTCCAAGAAATTCAACGGCTTGCACGCGATCCTTTCCTTGCGGATCGTTTCAGAGACGGAGTTGATCGCGGTGAGGGAGACGTGTTCCGCCACTTCGACCTCGTCCGCTTCGCAGACCGAGTTGGCTTGCGTCCGCTCGAGCGCCTCATACTCGCATCCTCGATTGTGTCTGCACCCACAAGGCGAGAACTCTCACAGCAGGCGGTAACTGTCATTCACGTCGATTTTGAGAACGCTGTTCTCGCCTTATGCCAACACCCCTCTTTTGACCACGCCGATCTCTCTCCCACTCAAGTTGCCAGGCTTCTTGCCAACTTGCTGTCCCTCCCCGTGCTCGACTCTCCCGTTTTAGAACCCCTACAACGTGAAGCTTTGATTGCTGCATCTCAAGCAAAGTATGGTACCGAGACAGTGGCCCCCATGCTTCAATCGATTCTACCTCGGCTGAGGTACGTATACGCAGCTTCCCAACATATCTGACCTGTGTTTATCTCACTTCCCTAGCTTGCCACCGGGAACTACTCTTGTCCAAGCTTTCAATCAGTTGGGGTCAAAGGTTACAAGCGACGTCGACGTTGTCCGCGCGCTTCTGTTGCGATTCGGCATCTCCGACTCCGACCCCCCCACAGATAGCCAGATTCTTGATTATATGACCAGCTTGGCTAGACTTGCAGCGGAAGGCGCAGGATTGGGAGACGTCGGCACATTGGTCAGGGCTTTAAGCAGCGTCGTACGTCAAAAATGGGTTACACTGGCACTTATTTCTGAACTACCTTTAGTCGACCCGCTTGGATTGGAAGAGCGTCATACGAGCTTTTGACATACCCGACCGTTCGGGCGTGGACACGGCGACCTTAAAACTTCTTATCGCCATCCTCCTCAACAGCCCTCGTGATGTTAATCCGGACGAGCATGCCGTTCAGGGCTTTTGGACTCCCTGGTCGAATTCACTGTACCAACTTCGTCTCCTCGACGCACTGCTCTCTCTTCCGGCAGACACGTTCAACTTCGTGTCTCTTCCCGGTCGGCGTATTGTGACAATGGACGATGTTACCAGTGCCAGTCCTACCATTAAGACACTTGCGGCCAATGTGCAAGGCAACACGTGGAACTCGCTCGATCTTTTTGACGTGCTTGTTACTCTCGCTGGCAGCGAATCTTCCGAATTGCAGATATTTGTGCGCGAGATGCTAGATAAAGCACTCCGAATCAGTGCTGAACTCGTCCACATGGGACTTTTGGAAGCCCAGGTGCGTCCTTGTCTATTCCGCTGGTAGCGTACCGCTCATACTACTTCAGGGTACCGTCTGGAACGAGATTCGTCTAGAGTATTCACAGAAACTGCTATCAATGTTCCTCGCAGGCCACCCCAACCATCAGCTCGTCTTCATGCGTATATGGCAGATTCGGCCGACGTACCTAACAGATGCTTTCCGAAGGTTTTATGAGGACAACCCGCTCAATGTCACTCGCATTCTCGACGTTGCCCAGGACCTGAAGGCCAGTTTCTCACGTAGTTAGTTACTTTCTGTTCTGAAGGGTAAGTTTTTCAGATTTTGGACGCTCTGCTCGATGTCCGGCCATTCTCGTTTGCTCTGGATGTTGCTGCTCTGGCCTCACGAAGAGAGTATCTCAACCTGGACAAATGGTTGGCTGATAATGTCGCCACCCACGGAGCAGAGTTCTTGCACGCCGTCATCGAATTCCTGAATGCCAAGATGGAAAGTGAAAAGGATGCTCGCGTATCTGATCCCGCTGTTGAGAGCCGTACCATGCCGCTCAATCCGCTCACGATCACCATATTCCTACGCGTTTTGCGAAATAGGTTTGTTTGTTGCCTCGCTTACGTCTGCAAAGTTTAATAGATCTGGACACAGTTCCAGCATGTTACGTCCTGAAGATGTTGATTATTGCCTAGAAGTCCGCAATGCTTGCCTTCAGATTCACCCTCGTCTCATGAACCTCACCCCGGGCGTCGACTCCGAACCTGGTTTCTCTGTTATCAGCTATTCCCCAGAGATCGAGGCCGAGGTCGATGGCATCTTCAAGCAAATGTACGACGAACAGATCACGATCGACGAGGTCATCGCCATGCTGCAGCGTCACAAGGCTTCTTCCTTGGCCCGGGATCACGAAATTTTTTCGTGCATGCTGCACTTCCTCTTTGACGAGTACAAATTCTTCCAGACTTGGTATCCTGCTCGGGAACTTGCCATGACTGGGTATCTTTTCGGTTCCATTATCCAGCATGAGCTTGTCGACTACATCCCCCTCGGCATCGCCATCCGCTACGTCATTGATGCGCTTAGCTGTCCCCCGGAAACCAACCTCTTCAAATTCGGCCTCCAGGCCCTGGCTCGCTTTGAGTCACGATTACCTGATTGGCAACCCCTCTGTCAGGCCCTCTTAGATATACCTCACTTACTTGAGGCCCGCCCTGATATCATCGGTTCCCTGCAGGGAGCGGTAGTCCACGCTAACGACAGCAGTGTACGGCACTCTCGCATCTCGGCAGCCGCACAACTTGAAGCTCCCGCGGTTTTCATGTCCATTAATCCCGACCCATTTGAGGGGGACATTGTGGCACCTCCCGAAGAAATCTCCGACAAGATTCTTTTTATCATCAACAATCTTGCACCTATCAATTTTGATGCAAAAGTTGAGGAAATGAGAGAAAGCTTTCAGGACGAATATGCACGGTGGTTCGCGAATTATGTTGTCGACGAGCGTATAAGTGCGGAGCCCAACAACCACCGGCTTTACCTTCGGTTTCTTGACGCTATGAAGAAACCAGACGTCCTCAAATTGATCCTTCAGGAGACAATTGCAAAATCCGCCCTCCTTCTGAATGCGGAGAAGACAGCGCAGTCGAGTTCGGAGAGGACGGTCCTCAAGAACCTCGGGTCTTGGTTAGGCAGCATCACCCTTGCCCGCGACACGCCCATCAAGTTCAGGAATCTTTCTTTCAAAGATCTTCTCCTTGAAGGTCACGACAGCGCTCGGCTCCTTGTTGCCATCCCGTTCGTTTGCAAGGCCCTTGAACCCGCGGCTAGGTCTACCATCTTCAGGCCCCCAAATCCGTGGCTGATGGCCGTGCTGAGCCTCCTAACCGAGCTCTATCATTTTGCTGAACTGAAGCTCAACCTAAAGTTTGAAATCGAAGTTCTTTGTAAAAGTCTTGAGATAGATTTGAATTCCGTCGAGGCCACTGCAATTCTACGCCAGCGGCCACTGTCCGATTCCCTCGCCGGGCCTGGTCTACCCGATGCCGTCCGCGACATCGATGCGCTGCCAATCGGCGGGTACGACCCCACCACTCAGCTGCACGGCGACTCTCAGATTCTAGCCATTGGCACGACAGCTACCTCGGATGCCCAGCGCACGTTTGGTATGCAAATGGAGGCAATTTTGGCAGATCTTGTCCAGCATGTCAACATTTCCTCAAATCTCGCTCCTCTTTCGGTAAGCGTCCCTTTCAAGCGCGTTGTCCAGCTCGCTGTAGATCGTTCCGTTCGAGAAGTAAGTCAATTGCAGCGTACTTTACCATCTTATCATTCAACCTCCTCCCAGATTATTATCCCCGTGGTGGAACGCTCGGTAACAATTGCCGGCATCTCTACCAGAGAACTAGTAGCCAAAGACTTCGCATCTGAACCCAACGAGCAGACGCTCCAGTCCGCTGCACACAGGATGGCACAGAGGTTGGCCGGTAGCTTGGCCCTGGTCACGTGCAAGGAACCCTTACGGAGCAATCTGACCAATCATCTTCGGCAATTCTTGACGGAGCAGGGGTTCTCGGAGGTGCGAAACTTTGAAACATACCCGTGAAGCTTATGTGATAGGTTGTGCAGCAAATGATCCCGGACCAAGTGCTGCTATTGCTTGTGGATGAGAACATCGAAATTGCTTGCCAGGCGATCGAGAAGGCTGCAATGGATCGGGCCGTAGCCGAGGTCGACGAAAGCTTCTCGTCCTCATACGAGGCTCGCAGGCGGCATCGCCAGGTAAGTTCCTCTCCGGGCGGCTTGACCATCTTCCGCTAACCGCTCTCAGCTTAGTCGAGGCCAGCCATTCTGGGACTCGACGCTACTGCATTCGACTTACCAAGCTTCGCTTCCCGAGCCCCTCAGGTTGAAACCGAGCGGTGTCCAATCGAATCAGCTTGCTGTATACGAGGACTTCGGTGCGCAAATTTCTATCCATCTATACGATCAAGTTTAATAATTTCTAGGCGTCGATACGAAACGGTCTTGGGCCAGTCGGCCTTCTTCGGCCATACCATTTTCTCGCAACGATGGTCCAACCTATCCAGTATCTTCACGAGCACCTGAGCCAAATACTGGCGCACCGGCCGTGCTGTCGCCGCAAGAAACTGTAGAGAGCTTCAATGTGAGCTTTTACCTTCCTCGAACGCCACTCTTCCCTGACCGTGTTGAAGTCTCTGGCAAAAAATGCGGAGGCGATACTCTCGCAGACAACATATTCATCTCTCGCCGTATTGCCTGCGAATCACGAATTGCGCGGTGCTCTCCGCCAGATGCTGATGGTAGCCGCACAATGCACCGATCGTGTCAAGACGCCGATCGTACTCTCGCAGCGTATCGTGCAGCTACTCTACAAAACGGCTTCATCGTTGGGTCGCGAAGTCTATGTGGCTCTTTTAGAGCAGCTGTGCACCCACTTCGAGAACGTGGCCAAAGAAGCGATTCCTTGGCTTATATACTCAGAGGACGAGGTGCGTGCAAATGTGCTCTGGTAATGTGACAGACAAAGCTTACAGCTGTACAGAGGAAACTCAGCGTGCCTTCGGTCACCGTTACTCTTCTCCGCTGTGGCCTCATCAGTATCGCGCAGCAGGATCAGCAGCTAGCGAAGTCGCTGCTCAGCGAGCCGAAACCAAGCCTCCAGAACTTCGCAGCAGGCTTAGTTAGGGAGTGTCTGACATGCGATCCCCCGCTGACGTCGCAGAGTGGCTTCCAGTACACTATCGAGGTGCTTGGTCAGATTGTGCAAGCCAACAAAGCTACAGACGAGTACTTCTCTTTGCTTTGTCTTTTTTTGTGCACTGATTTTTTCTTCAGGACCCTGCGGCTAATTGAGGACTTGCGTGGTGTACAGAAGTCAGCAGCTAGTGATAACTTGGACGAACGACTTAATACTGGCAGATCGGAGATTGCTCAGCTTCGCGAAAAACTCTTAATCTGGTTCCAGCAGTGGGTCAGCATCTTCCAGCGGTCCCCGTCGCCGGAGAAATCCTTTGTCCCTTTCATTACGCAACTTACCAAACAAGGGATCCTAAAGATGGATGACGTGTCTTCGTTCTTTTTCCGCGTGTCCGCGGAGGCCAGTGTCAATAGCTACCTTAAGGCCATTGCCCAAGGAGACCTTTCCTATGCCTACCAGGCTTTGGATGCCCTCTCACGACTAATTGTCTACATCATCAAGTACCACGGTGACGCATCTGGCGTTAATAACGAGCAGGCCAAAGTTCACTATTTGACGAAAATACTGTCAATTTTCATTCTCGTCGTTGCGAATATGCACGAAGAGCAAGGGCCTTCCTTCCAGCAAAAGCCATTCCTTCGCTTCTTCTCCAGCCTCATCAACGACCTGCACGACATTGAGGAACATCTTGGCCCAGCCTACTTCTACTCGCTCGTTGCTATCAGGCGAGTTTTCGTCTGCATACCCTCGTCGATGACTAACGTTGCTGCACAGTGACACGCTCAGCTCCCTGCAACCTACGTATTTCCCTGGTTTCGCCTTCTCGTGGATGAGTCTCGTCTCGCACCGTCTATTCATGCCAAAGCTGCTCATGTCGCACAATCGCGAGGTAAATTTTGCTCCGATCACTGGTCTCAGGCAGCTGAGATGCAATATGTAGGGTTGGTCCGCCTTCCATAAACTACTACTCTCCTTATTCAAATTCCTGGCGCCCTTCCTTCGCTCCGCGGAGTTGCAGCTATCGTCTCGTGATCTGTACCGGGGTTCGCTAAGATTGCTCCTTGTCCTCCTTCATGATTTCCCTGAGTTTCTCAGCGAGTATTACTTTTCGCTCTGTGACGCCATTCCAGCTCGCTGCATTCAGATGCGCAATATCGTTCTCAGCGCATTCCCTCCCGAAATCGTCCTTCCTGACCCTTATCTTCGCAACGCCGAATTTGAGCAGATCTCGGATATGGGCCCTATTCCTCCTGTACTGTCTGACTTTACTTTGGGTCTTAAGATCAATGATCTTCGAGGCCATGTCGACCAGCATCTTCTGGGCCGTGGATCCCCTTCACTTGTCCAGTTGCTGAAGGACCGTCTCAAGCTCCCGATGACGGCCTTAGACTCCTCACCGGACTCATACAACGCCTCGTTATTTAATTCGCTGGTCGTCTACGTTGGCGTTTCATCCGTGGCACAGGCCAAGGCGAGGAGTGGATCCGCTCTCTTCAACGCGGATGATCCGGGTGTGGCCCTCCTCAAGCAGCTTGCTACCGAGCTCGATCCCGAAGGTGCGATTCTCTTCGTACGGGCGACTCTAATTTTCTCACGCCCCACTCAGGCCAATATCTCGTGCTGAATTCGATGATGCTGCACCTTCGTTACCCTAACGCTCATACACACTGGTTCATCTCGCTCTTCCTGCATCTTTTCGTTGAGATCAAAGACGAACTCTTTGGCGAGGTCGCGACACGTGTACTCTTAGAACGTTTCATCGTCCATCGGCCTCATCCCTGGGGGGCCCTCGTCGCATTCATTGAGCTCTTACGCAATCCTGAATACGGCTTTTGGAGTAAAAAGTTCGTCGCCGCAGTACCAGAGGTTGCGGTGCTCTTGCAAAGCGTATGTATTGATTTCAGATTGAGTACTTACACCGCTTACCTTAACACAGGCCGCTGCGCACATTTTTCAACAGACTTGACGTCCTCGAGAATGCTATCGTTTTGCTATCTCTCACATCTACCGTGATTAGCTCCTGTCTCTGTTTTCCCTTGGGCACTGTACTGTACCATGTCATCTTCCTTCCATTGGCACCAGCAGCTTAATCCTCCGCCTCTTTGTATCCTTTCATAAGCTGTACACCGCGCTAATGACCCCAAGCCATCGCCTCGTTATAGCCCCAGTATTCGTCGAACATTCTGTATGATGTTGTAGCTGTTGTCTCAGTGTAGCGCTTCGGATATACCAAACTGACGTACCCTGCGCTTTTCACCCCCGCAGCACCAACCGAATCAACGAGCGGCTGAATGACCAGCCAATCCGGTGTAGCGATACCTGTTCGCAAAGGGAAAAGTCTTGTAACCCGATCAAGCGCAGAGTCGTCGTCAGCGATGATAAAAAGCATAGCCGCCGACGTCGTGTGCGGATGAGCTTGCAGGAATATCGCGCCTGTGCGTTGACGTTTGAATGAAGGAACGATGCTTCAGACTGTAGTGCATACCATCTTCAGGGTTCATGCTTTCTCCCCTGAACTGCAACCTTGGTCCATCAATAGAGTCACCAAACTCGAACACACCGTTGTATCGACCCAACGCCCGCCGTACGAATGCACTCGACCTAGTCCCTATGGCAATAATGTTCCCCGTCCGCATGGAATGGTCACTCTCGAAAACAATTTCAGAGTCAAGTTTGTAGAACATCTGGAGACCGTGAGCTATGCGCGAAGCCGACGAGAGTTGTGCCGACGTCGCGTTGTCTGGTACGACAATTGTCAGTGGGCCAGCCGAATTAAGGATGCCAGATAGGCGGTAATGCTTTCTTGATGACACGTTATTGGCCGTTTGCTACCGATGAGCAATTAACCCGTATGAAAAGTCCTGAAGCGGATTGAAACTACCTTCCAGAGCCCATGCGAGTATTCGAAGAACATCGTTCCGGGAAATGGCACAGATTGGCCGTCTACCTGAAATTGCGGGCAGCCAGGGAGTCGGATCTGTCCTACGGTGAATGCGCGGACGTTGGATGTCACGACAACCACACGCTCGTCAATGGATTCTACCGTGAGACGAGCTAGGCTGACATCATCAGGAAGTTACTAAAAAGTCTCTTAACGTGACAATATCACGCACCGCCCTATGACTCGTACGGCTTGTATTCTCCACCCAAAGAGAGAGCTTCCATCCGATGGGTACATAGCAGTTAATGTAAAGCTCCTCGGCAAGGCCTTGTCGGGTCGATCGGACGCAGTATGCAATTTCAAGAACTCTTGTACACGTGCTCTTCGGAAGATGTCGGGATACCAATGCCCCTGGCCTGCATCTTCCATGTATCTGAAATGCCCATCAGTGATCACTACCATCTTGCAGAAAAGATTGAAGCGGCAAACGTTACGTCAGCGTTACGATTCCACGTTTTCACAACCGATACGGCCTCTCGCGTGTGCCATACCGGAACATTGTCGTCCTCGCCACTGAGAACTTGAGGGACGTGAGAGGCAGTGAACAGCACAAGTCTCACCCGTGAATAGCAAGGGTGGGGGTGTGCGCAGCGTTAGATAAGAAGAGATCGTTGTCATCGGCCGTGTACGCGGCCTCCAACACAGCGCGGAGCATAGGATCAATGAAGTGAGAAGATCTACAAGCCTCGTTCATTGCAGAGTAAATCGCATTGACAAATGACGCACCTGGACTGTGTGAGAGGTACGTACGCTTGGGCCTTGATATACGCTGCTGCTGGGACAGCTGTTGTATGAAGCTTGAGAGCTCGCTTGAAGGGGGGGAAATGATTGCGACTAAACCTGCAAGTACACGATCTGGCCATCGCGACATGAAATACCATGTTCCTTGACCACCGTTTGAGTGGCCTATGAGAACAACCTTCTCATCTTCGGGGAGCCTCCAACCGAACCACTCAGACCGTGATGCCAAGATCTTACGGAGTGCGGACACTGTCGACCAGGCATCTTCTGCGCTCTGGCCACGCCAATCGAAGCCCTAATCCCCTCGGATCTATGGTTCGGGAAAAAAATGGTGCGTCACTTACCCATGATGTCCGACCTGTAGGCATCACGATCCAGCTTCTCTCTAGTGCAGGGAGAGCGTCAGGCCAGAACGGCTGCGATAGAGCATCAACGCCCGCCCCGTCTGCGTGTATTTCTCAGCAAGTGAACATCCGTTCAAGGAGTCACATACGGAGAGCCAAGAGAGGTGCATGTGGCTGGTCCATTGACGAGGTTTGCTCCAAGGATCGTTTGACGACGAAAGCGGTCGGCACGGATAGCGCGAAGAAGTACGAAGCGGTAATCAACCCTATTTTTCCACACAGTTGTTTATGAATGACTTTTAGCGAGGTGTGGCGAGTAGCTTTGCCCAGTGAGGCATTTTCCAGCTCGATTTCAATCTCAAGGACGTCAGTATCTTCGATCGGACGCTCTTGAGAGATGCGCAGAGGTACAGTACGGGCCTGCCCAGGAAAAAGTGAAATACCGTCACCGAGGAAGTTCAGAGAGAATCCCTACGACTACTACTTAGAGGTAGTGTGAGGAGCTGATCATGGACGTACTGGGATAGGGCGAATCAGCCTTGCGCCGGAGACGGTCCACCAGCCAGCAGTACTACGGATACCAATTCCAATAGCGTCACCAAACGCATATCCATCGACAAAGTCACACAGCACGTCAAGAGTGGTCTCATGAACGACATGCTCCGAAGACGAAGCGAGTTGAACTTCAAGCGAGATGTTAAGAGTTGGTGTCTCTGTACCCGAGGATCGCGGGTCTCCGAACAACCTTATCTGAAACGGACATTCGTCGACGGACAGAACAATAGAATAACATGTTCGTACTTCATAATCACCGCTGATATACAGATCGTACGACGTTGGCTGGTCTCTAGCGGGTGCTACAGGAAGCCGGAGCAAAGAAGGCAGAGCTCCCGTGGCATATACGTCGCCGGAGTACCATTGCGGTATATGCATTGTTCTGGAAGGGTGTGATTCTGTTGGAAGCAAAGAGAAGAAAGATCCCTGCAAGAGCTTCACCGAGAGCTGGGGTTCTTGAGAGAGTAGTGCGGAACTCTCGTCGGTGCTCGGGGGATAGACGGTCAGGCTTACTCGCACGACTGAATGATGTTGCACAGCCGCCCATCCTTCCGTTGCGCGCAATTGACTCCAGCTAAGAGGTGCATCAGCCAAAGTTCTACCAACGGGACACGACGGACCGTATATCTGGATACGAGACAAGGATGTTACCGTTATCAAGCATTTTTATCTGCTTCCATGACACTTCCCCGCCATCTGCGTATGACGAAGGCCATCTCGTACGAAGGTCGATTGGCGATCGCACTAGGCATTATATCATCATCGGAAGGGTAGGAAGAAGCGTGAATAGCACATACGATCTATGGGAAAGGACGGCGACAGGAAGTGTTGTTCTCGTGCATGGATAGGGAAGGGTCCGAGGACCTTAGGACGATATCAAGACCCGGGAACTTACGATGGTCCAGCAATGCTAGCTCACATCGAGGTTACGGCTGATTCCCAGCTGCCATCCAGAATCTGACGCATTTGTGGGATTTACGGGTATAGACATGGGAGTTTGGGCGTCGTCCCGCGCGTAGCCCACAACGCAATCAAGAAGGCCGAATAAGACAGCAGAACGAGTGAGAAGAATCATCGGACCGTGGCCGCGAGTAGTAAAGTTTCGGGCGGCTGCTAGTACATGTACAGATTAGTTTATCATCGACACACTCTGCCGCTTCTTTCACTGCGACCTGTCTCCACCCTCGCTCCTGTGGCTGTATATTCTCTCTCCATCAAACACACTTAAAGGAAATATGTCGGGTCGCCAAGGCGGGAAGCTTAAGCCATTGAAGGCTCCCAAGAAAGAGCAGAAGGCCGAAGATGATGACGACAAGGGTGAGCCGCAAGTATATAGCAAATGGAGCGATCATTCATCAAAGCTGTCTGGGCTACAGCGTTCAAGGAAAAGCAGAGGCAGGAGGCTGCCGCGCTTAAGGCGGCAAAGGAAAAAGGTGCGTAGCACTCCGCGAGGTGTCTCGTATGTTGCTCTAAGCTGGAGTTGATACGGGCTTCATGCAGCCACCAAAGGTATGCGAGCGATTTTACATGGACATAGAGGGTCATGGACTGATCTGGGGCGGTAGGTGGGCCGCCTGGTGGTGGTATCAAAAAATCGTGAGTCGCAGCGATTGCCAAATTGAGTGTCTTAATTCTGGCGATTTTTGGTAGCGGGAAGAAATAGTATTAGTGGGGGTACGTGCGTACGGATGACTCGGGGGCGCATAGAGTTGGGTTCATTGGCATGCGGGATTTCGTGGGATGGAAATTGTTCTACGAAGACCATACAGGATGGGTGGTATTCATGAAGAAAAATTTCCCCTAAGAAGACGGTCCGTGAGGCGTGATCTGTACGTTTGTGTGGCCGGAGGCGAAGAGCACCGTACATAGACGTCACACGGGAACATAGACGTCGCACGGGTCGCGACGCGCTGTGTTGGCTCCCGACGACTTTCACCTCTTCCTCTCAAACCTGGTGGCCCGCTCATCTCTCGGGATTACTCGCTCCGAGATTTCCACTCCCATCGATTCCCAGCCATGCTGGGTCCTATGCAAGGTAGACCACCTCAGCAGCAACAGGGTCAGATGCAACAACCACCCGGCCAACCTGGCCAAGATGTTCCTCCACCCCCACTCAACGGACAGGACCTTACACTCTCAAACGTCCTTCACTTTTTGCAGTCGGAGTGGCGAAAATACGAGCGCGACCGCAATGAGTGGGAGATTGAACGCGCCGAGATGCGGGCTAGTCTTTGTTTTCTAGGCGCATATTCTCCGGCGCTCATACATGTCGCACCCACAGGCCCGTATTGCGCTTCTCGAAGGCGAGCGACGCTCCTTCGAGAATGTAAAGCTCGATCTTATGCGCCGCATCAAGATGCTTGAATACGCGTTGCGCATGGAACGGTCAGCGTCGGTTACCCTCGTGTATGCAACGCGCTGACCTACGGTCTAGCTCTAAGCAACTCTCTCAACAGATTTCGACGAACGCGCCACAAGTTAAAACGGGCTTCTCACAAACTCAAGCACAAAAGGATGACCCCGTTCAGAAAGAAGAAAGCAATGGAAGCTCGTCTCCGCGAAGCGAGGGTACACGCTTCGCTACCACATCTGACCTCCACACGTTAATTGCACCATCTTAGACTCTCCATTGCCTCCCGAATCTCGGATACCCAATGGAATTCAAGCAGGAAGTACACGTAGTGTTAACTGGGGTGCGGGATCGACCTGGTCGAGCGGAAGTGGTCAGACGGGTATACTGACAGGCATTGGAAAACCGCCTCCTGGTCGCGACCCAAAGAGCCGAGTGCGTAGTAGAGAATATCTCAAGCAGTGTGTACTTTTTTTTTTTTGCCTACTGTCCTCACATTCGTACAATCAAGATGTCTGCAAGAGATCTCCTATTTGACCTCCCCACAGGCGAACAACCCACTCCCGTCCCGTTCCCACAACGTGAATAATTCTTCTCTCCCCGTCTCATTGCCGAATATTCCCCCGTTCGATCAAATGGCGTACGGAGGGCGTCCGCGCAAAACCGTCAACGAGTTGGGCAGAGACTTCCCTCTCACTAACGGCGCTGGTGGGAACGTAATTCCAAGCCCGGCTACGTCGGCCGCTATTCAGGCCGGCCGAAGCTCGCCCAGTTCGCAACAGCCACTGCCCCAGCAGCCCCAACCGCAGCAGAATCAGCCCTTGTCCAGCCAGCCTTTCCTGGTATCCCAGGCAAGCGGGCAAGACCACCTTTTGTCCTCCAGTCAAACTCAAGATAAGGACCGCCAGCCGTTTTCCGAGCCTACAACAGCGATTTTCCGCCCTGATGCCGATTGGAAGGAACGACTCCGTCAATCACACGAGGCGGCCGAGCAGGCGGGACTCGTTGCTGATGGCGACGGTGGCTCCTGGCGTGCGCGTGATGAAGAGGAGGATGGCAAAGATGAAGAAGAAGCGGAGGAGGACGTATCGAGCGTAATGGCTGATGGAGAGGGTGCAAAAGTCTGGAAGACAAAGCGGACGCTGCGGAAGTCAGTTGCTTCGCTGCCTTCTTAGATCCATGAACTAAACGAAGGTCACGGGTCAGCCATCTGGATGCCGTACGCGCTATTGCCTTCCACCCGACGGAGTTATGTATTGCAACTGGAGGCGACGATTGCACGGTGAAAATCTGGCGCATGGATGTCAACAACCTCGCCTCGACTGCGTGTGTCCTCCCGAAATCGCCCCCCGATATTTTTTCCTGACAAAGGTTCACTTTGCAGAGCGCGTGCGATAACCGAAGTTGAACCACAGCTCACCTTCCGTGGCCATACCGCCGCGATTACGTGTCTCGTCATCGCCCCGTCCCGGCACTTATTGTACTCGGCGTCCATGGACTCGACCATCCGTGTATGGGCCCTGCCACCCGCAAGCCATAGCACATACGCGCCTTTCGATAGCTCACGTCTCCGAGGGGAGCTCATCGGCCACACTGACGTTGTCTGGGATCTCGCCCTTGTGCGCGATGAGGACACATTGATTAGTTGCGGGGCCGAGGGCTCAGTCAAGGTGTGGGACGTGAACCGGCCCAGCGGAGGCTCCCTGCGGCTTTCCTGGGCCTACAATGGCGTGCACAGCGACGCGGAGGAGCACGAGGACCTGCCGGGAGCGTGTGCCGTCGAGGCAGTCAAAGCCGACCTGAACAAGGTCGCTGTTGCTTTTCAGAATGCGACGATCAAGATTTTTAACATTGAGAACGGTGCCGAGCTGACCGTGATACACCTACCCGCTTCGTCTGGTGCGCGTCCGCTCTTGCAATGGGATAGTCCTGTGTTTATTGGTGGGGGTTTTAGATGATGGGCCCAACCAAGTCAATAGTCTCGTCTCCCATCCGACTATGCCTCTGCTCATCGCCGGCCACGAAGACAAGTTTATCAGCATCTTTGACATCAACAGCGGTGCGCATGTTGTTTACGCACTCGATGGTCTGCTTATGATACCCGTCAAGGTCAATGTATGCACAGCATGCCTGCACATCTGGATGGTATCGCGTCTTTGTCTATCGACCCTGCTGGTTTCTTCCTAGTGTCCGGGAGCCATGACTGTTCGATCCGTGTTTGGGACGTGCTGGGTGCGCGTGCGTGCGTGCAGGAGATCCCGAGCCACCGCAAGAAAGGTGAAGAGGGTGTGCTTGACGTGCAGTTTCACCCGACGCTGCCTTTCATGGCGAGTGCGGGCGCAGACGGCGTCGTGAAATTATACGCATCGTCATAACGATATCTACTTTGTCTGGTACCTATATCCACGCTTTCCTAAACCGCCCGCTCTCGAACTGTTTCATCAACTCGCACCGGATTATTTACCAGCCCTTTACAGCAGCTTCCCTCACAACTTCCGTGATGGTTTACGCCAAGTTCGTATTCAGTCGATGTACGTAGTTGTCATAATGATATGCGTGAAAGAAGGGACAGGGACAGGCTGGTATCTTTACAACGGCTATGGATACAATGGTGGAAGTCGTTGACCAAGCGGAGTCAGCAACCTAACAAGAGTGGTCCTTATTAAATAAGCGCGCGTTCAGATTGCTAGGTAGGCTGATGAACACTATTATTACCAGAGTGAAGGGAAAGCGTACTGATTCGCATGCCCTGCGCGGCATGTAAGATCTCCGCGCCGAGCTCGTCCGCATCAACGAGTGCCTTGACCTGTTCCGTAATAAGCACCGTAACAGGCCGCTCGCTATCGTCCTCGGTCGCGTCCTTGCAATGTATAATAAATACACGTAAACCACGCAGTGCACCGCATACGTCAGGCGCGGACAGTGGATTGCGGCGGCGGCGCTTCCGGGCAGGGCCGCCGCCATTGGCTTGCATCCTGGACGCTGTACGGACAGCAACGACCTCGCACGCAAGCGCGCAGAGCTCAGCATGGAGATGCACAGGGGAAAGATGACCGTAAAGCTCTTGGTCCTTGCGGTCTGCTGGCCAGGAGCACTCGATGAAGAGGGTAGAGAGAGAACCGGGGATCCGGCGTGCAGCGGCTGCCCATACGGCGTGTGTGCGCGGGCGTGCGGAGAGTGTGTCGGGCTCGACGTCGCCGAGGAAGAGGAATTCGGAGGCGGTTGGGATGTGTCGGACAAAGAAAGCAGTTGAATCGTAAGTTCCCGTGCCATCGGCTGTCCACCCATGTGAGATAGGCATCACGCGCACAGATATGTTGGGGATGATCTCGGTGTAGGTGTCAGTGATAGGTAGCCTGCGCGGGTGTTAGGAGGAGCCATGTAGAGGGAAGGATACGTACGGGTCGAAGAGGAGCTTGTGCGGTTCGTCATCCGGGTCGAACGAGGCTAGCGCCGGCCACAATCGCCCGCCAAATGCTAGTGCCAAATCGTCGAGCACACTACGGAGCCCGCGCACTCTCCTGCGTTCGGGCATGCAAGAGAGCGATCCTGCGGAAAGGATGAGGCCGTTGACGTGGTCAAGATGAGCATGGGATATCAAATAGCACCTGCGCTGTCTCAGGTTGGTGGCGAGGGAGCGGGGAGTGCAGGGTGCGCGCACCGGATGGAGTCGTAGAGCGTTCGGTACGACGGCGCGTGCGCACTGCTGGTTTTCGGACACGCGTCGGACCCGTTGTCGAAGAGACACGGGTCCCGCTCGAGCAAACGCTTGAGCGTGCCCATGCCAGAGCCTGAAGCCGGCGCCGGTCAGATTCGAATGAGCTCCAGACGCGAACACGGACACGGACCCGCTTCGAGCGCGACGATGCCATCCGTCCACGCGGCGCCATGCGGTTTGAGGAGATAGCTGCGTTGTTGGTCACACGACTGATCACAGTGAAGAGCACAGGACGGGCTGTACGCACGCGGAGAGGTCATTCTCGCAAGGACCGCCCCCGGAACCGACAACGATCATGTCGAAGGCAGGCATCTAGTGTGGTATGCTGGCGGGGGCTGTCGGGACGCTGTGCGCCAAGCGCGCTCGGGCTTATGAGCGGCCGTAAAGAACGCCGAACGGAGTGACAGCTCGCGTGAAGCAGTGGGAGAATAGAGGACAACTCAGTACTAGTGAGAGGACAGCTCGATTCCCGCCCGTCTAACCCGGATAGCTCCTCGCTTTGGCGCCTACAGCCCGCCACTTCCCCGACCACAAGCGACATTGCCAACAGTACTGCTTCGTACCTCACTTGATTCAGCGCGAAACAGGAAGGGAGGGAGAGTCATAGGATTAATGCCAGAAAAGGAAGGAATAGAGAGAGAGGAAGGAATATAGCATGCGGAGCGTTAGATACTTTCAGAAGAATAGCTGTAAGGAACGAACGTGGAGCCTGGCAAACAAGGCAAAGGGGAATGAAACACAAGCGAGCGACGGGATGGAGGACAAAGTCGGCCCTCACAGAAAGCACGAACGAGTTCACGACAAAACGAGTACACGTGCGGTACAGGCATGCACCGATTGAGAACAGTCCTTTCTGAGCCCCAACTCAGCGTTATTCCCTTGCCGCTACCCCGCCATCATGCAGTCCCTACAAGGCTGTTCAGAGCTTGCTGCAGGTCGTAGCCGTTCGCTTCGAGCGCGGTGACCGCCTGCGTGCGGCTGAACCCCATTCCACACAGTTGTTTTACCGTCTCGATATCGTCGTCCTGCCCCGCAGCGAGGGGTGTCGAACTTGGTTCTTCACTGGGAACAGGCAACAACGATGACGGATGGACCGGTGGCGGCAGCGCGTCCTGAGTCTTTTTCTTCTTCCCAAATGGCAAGCGAATCTTCTCCGGACGACCGTTAGCTGTGTTGTCGAGCAGAGGACAGGAACACACATACACTCAGCCCCGATCTCTTCGGCTCCCTTCCCTTGTCCTTGTCGTGCTTGTCGTGTTTATCAGGCCCGTCCTTGCTACCACCCGACGCAGTCGATGGCCGCGGGCGCGGCGACGACACGCGTGGGGGAGGTGTGCTCTCGCGCGGCGGGGAGGATAACGATGTGCGCCGGCCGTTGCGCGTTGGTGAAGACGTCGCTGCAGCCGTCGTCGAGAAAGGCGCATGAGACGGCGCTGCACTCGCGCGCGAAGACACCGAGTTGAATCCTCCGTCAAGCGCGAGCGCCTGAGACGAGTTCACACCCCCGAATGCCTCGTCGAACGAAATGCCAAGGTCCGTCCCTGCCGCAGACGGAGGGTGATCCTGCGTCGGAGCCAGCGTACTGTGAACTGGCGCCGGTGCAGGCGGACCGTGCACCGGTGCGACAGTCGGGGACACGCTCGGTACCCAGGGTGAAGGCGCGTTTCCGGGCGTGAATGGGTTTGAGTCACTTCTCTCCGGCGCGGAAGGTACAGCGACAGTTGGCGCGGCAGGCGGCGTAAAGGCGCTCTCAAACGCCGAATCCGCCGCCTGAGGGGGTAAGATAGAATGTCTCGCCGTACCGTTGGGCGGCGGGGGGAAGAAACCCCCGCCCGTCGTCGAAGACATAGGTACAGCTGCCACCCGCTCCACGGGAGCCGCCGCAGAAGCAGATCCAAAGTCGAAGTTATCCTCGAACGCATCGTCGAACGTAAATCCAGACCCCGACGCAGCCGGCGGAGCCCTGTCCCTGAAGGATTCATCAAAAGCATCCTTGCTTGAGCTCGGCGGAGGGTTGAGCGCCTGCTCGAAGGGCGATGTGCCTAGCGTCGGCGCACCAGTAGGCTCGAAAGGTGACCCGCCTCCGAAGGCATCGTCAAACGAGATCGATGGCGTAACTGCTAGAGCATCCGTCGTCGGCGCTTCCGCATTCTGGACCTCGGGAGGCAGAGCAGCAGTCTGTATCGGCGCGTCTACGATTGCTTTCGCCGCGGCATGCAACGCGAGCGGCTGGTTGTCCTCCTCATCGCTACTCGTGTCCTCATCCGCTTGAAGTTCCATGAGTTGCGCACCAAGGTCGGTGTCTGGCTTCGTGTTGTGACTCTCTTCTGCGACCGGAGA
The DNA here is from genome assembly GCA_022160365.1 of Vararia minispora EC-137. Lineage (NCBI taxonomy): Eukaryota > Fungi > Basidiomycota > Agaricomycetes > Russulales > Lachnocladiaceae > Vararia > Vararia minispora. The sequence goes on from MU273761.1 coordinate 30,507, forward strand.
GGCGGCGGCATCGAGCGTGGTGAACAACGACGTGCCGAGGTCGGTGTCCACCGTACTGATACGCGAGCCGTCGGAAGGCTTCGTCGGCGGCGTGCTAAACATTTCTCCATCGCTCGTCGGAGAGAGAACTTCCTGCGCAACAGGGAACTCGGGTTCGAAGAGCTCACGCTGCCCCGCCTCACCGTTCGCTGCAGCCACCGGTGCAGGTGTGGGCGTAGATGTTTGCTCGAAGTCGAAAGGTTTGGCAGACGGCGCGGGCTCCTCTGTAGAAGCAGGCTCGGTGGATGGCGCGGTGGGTGTTGTCTCGCCGAATAGCATGGTGGGTACGGGCTCCACGACGGGCGGAGACGACGGCAGCGAGGCATTAGCGAATGGGAGGAAGGGCGACTGAGCGCGGATCGATCCACCGGTGGGCTGGTTGACGAGTCTGTCAAACGGGTTCGTACTCTTCCCGGTTGGGGATCCAATGGACGAGGGCGTGCCGGGCGGTAGAGGATGTGCGGCGGCGAAAGAGACGCTGTCTGCACTAGGCGAGGCGGTGCGTGTGATACCGTTCCCCGCCAGTACGGGCACGGGCACGGGCGCGGAGATCGCGCCGACCTTCGCGAGCTCTGCGTCTGCCTGCTCGCGCTCGCGTGTCGCCGCCTGCGCCTCGGCTCGCGCTTCCAGGAGCTCAGCGCTCGCCTTAGCCTTCTCCGCCTCGCGCGTCGCGAGCTGCTTCTTGGCAATCGCCAGCAAGCCCTTCTGCTGCTTCGCCTCTTTCCTTGCCTTCTCTACCTCGGCCTTGACGACCTCAACTGCCCCGCCCGCCTCGGCCATCTTCCTTTGCAGCTCGCGGATCTCCTCTTTGTCCCTCAGCACTCCTTGCTCAACCTCCGCTTTCTCTACGCGTGCTGCGCTTAGATCACTTTCCGCACGAATAAGCTCTGTACGCGTAGTGGCGATTTCGGCAGTCTGGTTAGAGAAACGCTCGCGCAACTGCGCGAGCAGACGCGTCTCGGTCTCGTACGACACCTTGGCGGTCGCGAGTTGGGTCTGGAGCGCCGCGAGCTGCGAGGCCTGCTCAGCGATGCGCGCCTCGACGTCTGCGCGTTCGTTCTTAGTTATCTCAAGCGATCGGTTGGTGGAGTGGAGCTGGTTCTGGGCATTGCCGATCTCTGCCGACCGGTCCTGCAGAGGCGAGGATGCGGCGGTCGGTTCATCGTCGTCGAGGAGGTTATTGCGTACCGGGGCACCAAACGGGTCCCCCGGGGAGGCCTGAACCGGCGTTTGCGTCGTGAAAGGACTAGCGAAAGCCGGCGGCTGCGCCTGTGTGACACCACGCAAACCGGTGGACTGAGGCTGCAGGGCCGGCGACTTGAACGCGCCGGTCAGCTGCGGTTGTACCGTCGCGCCCTGGAACGCGCCCGTACCGGTGGTCTGCGGCTGCACCGGCGGTGACGCGAAAGGACTACCAGCAGTCTGCTGAGGCTGCAGTGACGCAGAGGTGTGCTGCGGTTGGAGGGGTGTCGAGCTGAAAGCGCCCGTCGACTGCGGCTGGAGCGGGGCCTGTTTCGGCTTCTCGGGCACCGGCTCGTCGTCCCATAGGAGGTCGCTGAGCTCGTTGACGGGCGCAAGCGGCTGAGATGGGGTCGAGACAGGCGCGGGGGCAATCGTGGAGCGCAAGTTGGGTGGGATGAGCGAAGCGGGTAGGGCCGCGGGGATGTCCTTGCCCGCGAGCTTGCCCTGGATAAGGTGCATGGCAATCGCAAACCCTTCGCGCGTCAAGCGCCCGTCATTGTGCAGGTCCGCCAGGTCCCTACCATGCGCATGAATCGCCAAAACGCCCATCAGGAGGGAAAGACGCACCAAACTTGGGCGAGCACGTCCTCGGGGAGGTTGGACTGCAGCAAGAACGGCACCGCGACGTCGCCCTCGATGTAGCCCCTTTTCTGAGTGTCCAAGGTATCAAAGAACTTGTCCGCGCTCGCTTTCTCCGCCGGTGTGACATCCCACGGCATAGTGCTCGGCGCGGGGAAGGCGGGGATGAAGGCCGACTGCGCGCGCGGAGGAACGGCGGGCGGTGCCGGGCGAGTGCCTGTCGCCTGAGGCTGGAGGGACGAGCCAGTATACTGTGGCTGGATGGCGCGGCCAGGGAATGCACCAGCGACGCCGGGGCTGTAGGTGCCGCTGCCGCCGGTCGCGTGCACCGCTACGGCTAGCGGTGCCGCGTCGCCAGAGGCCTGCTCGTACAGACCGGGCGGAAGTGTGGTGGGGACGAAGGAGAGTGCACCGCCCATAAGGGCCTGGATCATATACATAGCAATAGTGAAGTCTGTCGCGTCGAGCGTACCACGGCTCTTGGTATCGGCGAGTGACCTGGGCAGAACCGGTGAGGCGGGTACGGAAAGGAGGCGGAGACGCGCGTACCAAATCTGGGATAGCTTGTCGACGGGAAGCTTGGACTTGACGAAGACATCGCGCGCTTTGTCGCCTGCGGAAGCAAGGTCAGTTGACATGTTTAGGAAGACGCGGGGAGACGGCTGGCCAGAAAGAAGGCCATTGACAGGGCCGCAGCCTTGGAATATCCTGAGGAACTTTGCCTTGTCGGCGGGCGTTAGAGGCGGGAGGCCTGCGGCGGTAGGCGGTTTGGGCGGAGGCGAACGGGCAGTTCGTGCGGGAGGATGTTGGGAGTATCCGGAGATGGATGGAGGTGGCCCAGCTAGAGTGAGTGGATCGAGGTCAGCGTTGAAGAACGTCGAAAGGTGTGGGGCACAGAGACTAACGCTGGCTAAGCAAGGCATCGGAGACAGTCTTACCGGCCTGGGCGTGACCAATAAGACGGATGGCGGCAGCGACACCATTCCTGTCAAGAAAGCCCTTGTTGTCCGAGTCTGCGACGTTCCAGATCTCGCCGAGCGTCGTGGTGGGTAAGCCCGAGCCAGAGAAGACGCTGACAGCGACGTCGCCGGTGACGACACCGAAGTTCTGAGGATCATTACGCTTAAATATCTGGTCGACGAGGGTAGACTCTGCCGAAGAGAGGGTTAATTTGGACGCCATGGCGTCGGCGGAGAGTGGGCAAGGCAGAGGCGGAGGACAGAATGAGCGGGTCGGGAGCGGACTTCGCTCGGACGCGTCCAAGGTACCTCACGCGCCAAATCCGGATGACGTGACGAACGGCTCCCCATCACCTCCCCATCAGCTCGGCACTTAGGCTGCTCTATGTCCAACTCGCGCAGTACAATGCACGTCAGACGAGCTGACGAGGACGAGGAAGCGCGCGCGCACCCGACGGAGACGAATACGACCGAGAGGCGCCACGCTCGGGACCGATCGGCTTGAGTGGGAAAGATATGGCCGTGCTGCTCTCGCTCGTCTTGCTCGGAATATAATATATCGGCGACAGACCGGGCTGTCTTGTAGCTTGTCCCGCATTTTCCAGCTTCAGTGCTATCCGTGACTACATCCATGTGGCCCTTCGGGACCTATTCAATAGCCTTCTATTCTTCTGTTCCTAGCTCGAGATACTATCGTGTCACGGGAAGTTGGACAGAGTGTGCGGGAAGTTGGACAGGAGAGTATGGCTGTCCCGTCCCTTTCACAAGTCACATAATCTGAAAGGTACTTGTCTCAATAACACTGCCTTGAATTGCAGTGGGCCCAGGAAGCGAATTGAGGCTGCCAGAGAGATGCCGGCGAGGAAGCGGAGTTAGGTGCAAGGGTAACGGTTCCTGTCACTGATGGTCACAATCGCCGTTCCGCTGGTACCTCGGCATGTCGGCAACTTGAATGCAGTGGCCGCGTTCGGACTCGGATGCGAAATGGTGTAGACCTTGGTGTAGACTTCACAGCGAGCTTCATAGTCTGTATACTTGTTAAGAAAAATATTGGCTCGGGCCATCAGTCACAAAAAAATGATCATTTAGCTATCTACATTGACATCTTGCAAGGGTGAGGCACAATATGAGAACTTGACAGGACCGAACTAGATATTAACAAGATATTAACGACTGCTTGAAGAACTTGAAGTGGGCCAACACCTCTGGACCTCAAAAGCAGGGATATCTTGGAATGGTAAGTGATATGGTAGAAGGGATAAGGAGAGGCGGCACATTGTTCGTGACATGAGAGAAGGATTGTGTTGTGCAGGGCCTCTGTGTGCATCAGCACAGCTGCTGACTGTTGAATGCAACTAACTGCTGTTCTCGAGCGTCGCGGCGATGCAGACGCGTTTGCGACGTGCTGCTCACGTGAGTCACCGGCAAACCATCTCGCTCCTCTCCGAGCGGAGCTTAAATTCCCGTTGTCACGCTCAGGCTTCTACCTCTCGCTGTTCGTCCGGGTAGCCACTTTACATCAGGGCATTGAGTGGAAATACATAGTATGTGCCATAAAATGCATCGGAAGAAATTACAGCGCCTTCTGCGCTCAAGAAAGGGTTCTACAGCTAAAGACTGGGCAAAATCGTGTACTAACAGCCAGCTACAGCCTGTGCAAGAGCCGATTATACCAAGATCTTTCACAGAGGGAAAGACCAATACTATAATTCACTACCTGTGAAATTACGAGAGGATTGAGGGCGGGACAAGTCGTCGGGTGTTTTTTCTTTGTCTGTCCAACTTCTAGTACCACGCGTTGGCGTGGTCCAACTTCCCGTGACACGATAGT
>MU273762.1:0-35127 GCA_022160365.1 Vararia minispora EC-137
CCGTGCAAGCTCTACCCGCTGTCGCCCTCTGAACAGACCGAACTGGACGCCTTCCTCAAGGAGCAACTATCAAAGGGGTATATCCGACCATCTAAGTCACCTATGGCGAGTCCGTTCTTCTTCGTCAAGAAAAAGGATGGACGACTGCGACCCGTACAGGATTATCGGCACCTAAATTCCGGCACCGTCAAGAACGCATATCCGCTTCCGCTCGTCAACGAGATCGTCGACAAGCTCAAGGGCGCCCGAATTTTCTCCAAAGTCGATGTATGCTGGGGATACGAGAACATCCGCATCAAGGACGGCGATAAATGGAAGGCTGCGTTCAGGACGAACCGTGGCTTATTCGAACCGTTGGTAATATTCTTCGGTCTAATGAACTCCCCGGCGACCTTCCAGGCAATGATGAACGAAGTCTTCAAGGACCTCATAGCTGAAGGTGTAGTCATCATCTACATGGACGACATCCTGGTATTCACAGACACCGTCGAGCGGCACCGGGAAGTCATGCGACGAGTCCTGCAACGACTTCAAGACAACGACCTCTACCTTAAGCCGGAGAAGTGTCTTTTCGAACAGACGGAAGTTGAATTCCTTGGCCTTGTTGTCTCACACGATAACGTTGCCATGGACCCGGTTAAACTCGGAGGTATTGACGAGTGGCCCGTTCCAACCAAAGTCAAGGAAGTACAGTCCTTCTTAGGTTTTGCAAACTTCTACCGGCGCTTCATCAGAGATTTCTCGACCATCGCGCACCCACTGTTCGAACTGACCAAGAAAGACGTACCATGGGACTGGTCAACGGACTGCCAACTCGCCTTCGAGAGGCTTAAAGCTGCGTTCACCTCATCGCCCGTCTTACTCATGCCTGACCACGACAAACCATTCCGTGTGGAATGCAACGCCTCTGATTTCGCGACCGGCGCTGTTCTGAGCCAGCAGGGCGAGGACGATCAGTGGCACCCGGTTGCATACCTGTCCAAGTCCTTCAACCCGGCCGAACGCAATTACGACATTTTCAATAAGGAACTCCTCGCGGTCATTCGAGCACTAGAGGCGTGGCGACACCACTTGGAAGGGGCCAGACATACGGTGCAGATTCTGACCGACCACAAGAATCTGGAATACTTTACGCAGGCTCAGAAGCTCAACCGCCGACAAGCGCGGTGGTCCCTCTACCTGTCGCGCTTCGACTTCGAGCTCCGTCATAAGCCCGGCAACACTAACCGCGCCGACGGCCTATCACGACGACCGGATCACACGGAAGGAATCGACTCGGACAACGAGGGAAGGGTCCTCTTTCACGTACGAACGACAAAGCCGACGAACATCGATGGCATCCAGGAACGCATCCAGACTACCAAGACAATCGACGGCGAAGTCCTGCAAGCCTTAGCGATAATCACCGAGAACGGACCCTCCTCGCTGAACCGCACGCTCGGCGACTGGAAGCAACAGGACGGTTTCACATTCTACCGTGGACGCATCTACGTTCCGGCAGATTCTGAACTACGACGTGACATCGTACGCCTCTGCCACGACACACCAGGAGCTGGACACCCAGGACGCCAACGCACGCAAGAACTTGTCTTCAGAGACTTCTGGTGGCCCGGTATGTCCGTGTTCATTCGAGAATACGTTAGAGGCTGTGCGATCTGCCAGGTGACCAAAAACCTTACGCATAAGCCGACGATCCCACTACTGCCGAACCCAATTCTGGAACGACCGTTCCAGATCCTTACCACAGACTTCGTCACGGACCTACCGGAGTGCAAGGGGTTCGACGCGATCGCCGCCTATGTCGACCGCGGGTACAAAATGGTTTACCTTGCGCCGACGAACAAAACCGTCGACAGCCTAGGATCCAGCGACCTGTTCATGCGTTACGTGTTCCCCCACACTGGCTTAATGGAACAACTCATCTCTGACCGGGGCCCTCAATTCGCGAGCGCCACTACGCAGGAACTGATGAAACGCCTCAGCATCAAGTCCACGCTCAGTACCGCCTACCACCCGCAGACCGACGGACAAACGGAACGCTTCAACCAGGAACTTGAGCAATACCTCAGAGCGTTCTGCAACCACCGGCAAGATGACTGGGTAGACTGGCTACCCATCGCGCAGTTCGTCCACAACTCGCGCATCCACTCAGCCACCGGCAAGTCACCCTTTGAGCTTCTCTACGGTTTCACCCCACGCTTTTACCCAGACGTCGCCACCAAATCAGACTTCCCCGCCCTAACTGAACGCCTCGAACGGCTAAAGGAAGTCCGTGAGGAAGCTCAGGCAAGCCTACGAATGGCCGCAGACGTCATGCATGACCAGCACGGCGACTCAAAAATGACGTTCACCCCGTTCAAAGTTGGCGACAAGGTGTACCTTGACAGAAAAAACATCCGTTCCACGCAGCCCAAGGCCAAACTCGGAGTCAAACGATGGGGACCATTTACGGTGGTCGACGTCTTGGGACCACTCACGTACAGACTTAACATCCCCAAAACGTGGAAGCGCATTCACCCGGTATTCCACACATCGATCCTCACACCCGCCATCGACACCGACGCCCACAGACCAAACTACCTCGAACCCCCCCCGGAACTGATCGACAACGAGGAGGAATGGGAGGTCGAGATTATCGACGGAGGACCCGTCGGACGAGGGTTTAACTACCTCGTCCATTACGTCGGTTATTTGGACACCGAGAATCGTTGGACTCCCATAAGCCAGCCAGCTCAAGAACGCCAAGGAAGCCATCGCTGAGTACCATGAGCGTCACCCCTCTGCACCCAAATCGCAGAATCTCGCTCAGTTTTTATCAGGGAAAAGCAAACCCGCACCCAAACGTGCTCCCGGCGTAAGCACGTCCTAAGAGGGGGGTAATGTTACGGCTTGACGCCTCACCCGCACACCACGGCGCCTCACCATAACGACGGAAACACGCCTAAACATCGGTTACAACGTATCAGACGCCTCAACAAGCGCGTGCCTTGACTAGACGCGCGTCATCGCAACGAGCGCGCGCATCACAAGCGCGCGCCTTCCATAGAAGCGCCTTGTCAGCGCATACTTACAAGCGGCCCGGACTTCAGTCAGCAATAACGACTAACAGGCATCGGTCACAGCCTCGGCCTCAGTCATCACCTCGGCGATGACTCATGCTTAGTCGTCCCTCTATTGTTCCTCCGCTTACCTTATCGTTTCGCGCACGGACCATGTAACAGTATATAAGGAGTCCCAGTTCCAGTGTAATCCCCCAGCTCGTCCACTTGTACCCCAAGCGACTCGCAACACATTACTCTTCTCTCCCTCTCCCTATCTTCGTCCGCCTCAACCCTCTCCGTCACCACTAAGTCCGTGCAGCCCGGGGGCCATTGCTCGCTAAGTTCTGACAGCGCGAACGGGGATGAACGGCTCATCTAGGTCTTCCGTGTAGTCTTCCGTGTACAGGATCACATCGCCATCCTCGACGGTGCAGGTGGCAATATCCGGGATGATCCTGGCGAGTCGCAGACCTTCTAACACCCAGGGAACTGAGATCGGGGTTTCCTTGGGGGGTGTTGGAACATCGTTGGGAGTTGCTTGTGCCGTAGGTGTGGTGCTCTTGATCGTTGAGGTAGGAGCTTCATCGTTGATGGCTGTGCGGCAGACGGGTGCGATGTCGTCCTCGTCCTCGACTTCTTCGCACGTGACGGGTGGTGGTTTCCGGGAAGTTGGTTGTTCCGTTTGTAGCCGTACGACCGGCGGGTCTACGAGGAGGCAGTCGGTTGGGCATCGCGTCATGTTTACGTGGTCCTGCTGCCAGTCGATTTCCGGGTTGTGCCTTCGCAGCCAGTCTGTTCCGAGGATGACGTCCTGGTCGCCTAGGTCGGCGACGTACATTTCAACGTCTTCCTCGTGGTAGGAACTGCCGTTGTCCGAGTAGATACGTAGCCGTTGAATAGTCGATTTACGCACCGGCCCCATTCCGTTGTCCGTTCCGTCTACGTTTTTGATGGGGATGGGTCGTACCAGTGTTTTAGTCGTTAGCCGATGTTGTTTGACGAATTTATCGTCAATAAGGATTCCTTCCGCTCCACTGTCTTGCAGCGCGGAGATGTCGATTTGTCGACCAGTTATTTTACCGATGAATTTCCCTCGGAGCTTGATGGACGGGGTCTGCGCGTTGCGAGTAGCAGAGACCTTGATTGATATAGACGATTGCTCACGAGATAATACACCGATGAAGTCTTTATTCCGAGTCAAAAGCGGGGTCCTACGCGACGACGCTGCGCGAGGACCATCTAAAAATCCGCCGGGCCTAGTGCCTTACTAGCCTGGTCCATCGCCCCTCCTCCAAGCGCCTTGATGCGCGCTACCAGGGCTTCTACCTCGTCGACGTCCTTTTCGACCTTGGCCGCTCGCACCGTCAGCGAGGGGCCTGGTTCGCGTGCCGGGATGCCTGCCGCGACGCGCTCTGGGCAGTCGCGTATGACGTGCCCGATCTTGCGGCAGAAGAAGCAGCCGCCGTTGTTGCGCAGGTACTCACGCTCCGGCTCGGTGAGCTTCCCGGGGCACCCGTTCCTGCCGCTTGTGACCGTCGCGATCTTGACCGGCCGCTTCTCCTGTGAGGCGGTGCCAGCGCCGTCGCTCGATCGTTTGGCGGAGGGCGTACCTTTGCCCCACGCCTGGTGCTCGACGCGTTCGTGCCGCCACATCTCGTCTTTCTGCTTCGCCACCTCCTGGTAGTCTCCCAGGGCGGTGATGCGCGAGGGTTCGCTCACGTCGACCTTGCTGCGCAAGTTGGCATTCAGGCCCTTGCAGTAGAACCTGAGCGCCGCACGCTCGTTATATCCGGCTCGTTTGGCCATTACGTTAAACCGCAGCGTATAGTCGGCTGCGGTGTCCTTGCCCTGCTCGATCTCCTCGAGCTCTGCCTGGGCCTTGGTCTCCTCGTTGACGGGGGAGAACTGTGCGATGAACACCTTGAGGACGCGCGTGAGCGACCATCGCAGTAGGAAGGTTCGACTTAGCTGGTCTTCCATGACCTCTTCGAGAACGGAGGTGGCCCACTTCTTGGACATGTCGCCGTCCATGTTCTGGCAAAAGAAGTTAATGCGGCTCAAGTCCGTCTTAAACGTCTTCGGGTTGCACATGAAGTGCATCATGCAACGCGTGCGGTAGTTGCGCGCGTCGTCGCGATCGTCCTTGAACGGCTTGGGGGTGCCGCCCATCTTGCCGGTGTCCGTGACAGCCTCGGTTTTGCCGTCCTCGGCAGGATTGCTCTGCCATTCAAATTCTTCGACCACCCGAGTGGTGCTTCGGGTGGCTGCAGGTGCCGCCGGTCTCGGTTGCGGCCGTTCTTCTTCTACATGTTCTGCGGGGCGTGTGCTTGCCGGCCGGAACGCTGGTCCGGCGACAGATGTTGGAGGGGGTGTGCCGACCATGACGGATCGGAGGCGGGTTGGCGGTCTAGTCGGTGGTCAGGAAGGGTTGGATGCACGAGACTGGGCACGGGATAGGGCTTGTGCGGCGCGTTCAAGGGTTTCGGCCACGATGAAGTCGTGCCTGTGTAAGTACCTGTCCCCTAGGTGAGGGTGATCGAGCCACTTAAAGACTGGACGGAGATCACGGGTCCAGTACCAAAGGATGTCGTACTCGCCGGTGTGGGTTCGTGCGGTAAGATACTGTCCGCTAGGCGCGAGTCGGAATCCTGCAGAAACGAGATCTGCAGTGAAGACGGGAAAGTTTTCTTCGTCGAGCGAGGTGTGCGAAAGGTCGGAGTCTGGGGTTCCTGCACAGTGTGCCTCGGGAACACACTCGTTGTTGTCGAAGTCGGGGTCGGGTCTAGGTGTCGCGCGAGTGCTAGGCGCGGAAATGGTGGGTAATCAATGCATGAAAATCGTCCGATTTATTCAACGCCTTCTTCAGGTTGTCGCGTGCTACAAGGTACAAATGGTGGGGCGACTAATTCTCCTTCTGCGGTTCCCTCGCTCGTTCTCGTCGAGGGCTTGACGAACGCTGTCGAAGATCCCCCTGTTGGGAGGGCGTAACGAAAAGTCGGTGGTGCGGCGTAGACGGCGCTCTACGAGTGCGCGCCACAGGCGGATACGGAAACTGGTGGTGGTCGAGCCGTAGACGTGAAACACGTCTAGAACTTGAAAAATGAGACGCGGGCGTTGGAGCTCTGGGCTGTGACTCTGCCGAGCTCGCACGTAGGCGTAGGCGGTTACGCGACGGGTGCTGTCGCAGTCGAAGACGGTGCGCACACGGACGTACGTGTTGTTGAAGGACGCGGGGTCCTGGCAGATGCGTCCGGCAGCAAACGTGGACTGGTCGACATCCGAGTAGTTAGCGAACGGAGCGACGGGGGCGGCCTCGATGTTGAGGAAGCCGAGGTCCCAATCGACGGTAACGCGTGCCACTAGGAAGGGGTGAGCATGTGCAGAGCGGGGTAAGGGGAGCTCGTCCAAATGTCAGGACTTAGCGAGCGATGGCCCCCGGGCTGCACGGACTTAGTGGTGATGAAGAGAGGTTTGAGGCAACAGCGAGAGGGAGAGAGGAAAGCGATGGATTGCGAGTCACTTGGGTGTACAAGTGGACGAGCTGGGGAATTACACTGGAACTGGGACTCCTTATATACTGCTACATGGTCTGTGCACGAAATGATAAGGTAAGTGGAGGAACAATAGAGGGACGACTAAGCATGAGTCATTGCCGAGGTGATGACTGAGGCCGGGGCTATGACTGGTGCTTATTAGTCGTTATTGCTGACTGAAGTCCGGGCCGCTTATAAGTATGCACTGACAGGGTGCTTCTATGGGAGGCGTGCGCTTATTGTGATGACGCGCGTCTAGTTGAGGTGCGCGCTTGTTGAGGTGTCCGATGCGTCGTGACCGATATTAGGCGTGTTTCCGTCGTTATGGTGAGGCGCCGTGGTGTGCGGGTGAGGCGTCAAGCCGTAACAGTGCAGCCCAGGGGTTTCCACTCGCTAAGTCCTGACACTACACAGTGCACCTTTCCCTGAGCACCCTGACCTCTTCATGTTGGACTGAGCACATCTAGTACGACAGCCACATTCACTGGACCATTAGGTCGGTACTTTCTCTTGCATGTACTGCCTCCTACAGTACAATTATGCCACTCTGGCCCAGTACGCTACTTATGGTAACTAGCTTACACTGGACCTCACATGTATATAAGGGTCATGCCCTCCATGCCAATATGCAAGCTTTCTCTGCCCTCTGCATTGCAAGCTATTAGCTAGTCCAACTATCACTCTTCTCACTCAGGTATGTAGAGCCTCTGAACCAGCTGTCACACTATGTGTGCAACACTCCACCATGCAAGACCACTTTGGTGGCCGAGCGCTCCTACAGCCCACAACTCTTTCTGTAATAGTGATCACTCCGAGAACTTTAGTGTATTTTGTATAATGTCCAATATGGGGCCCCACTCCCTGTGGACAGTAAATAATATACAAACAAACAAACTGTTATGGGATGGCCCTCTCTGGCCCTCTTCCACAATGTTTTCGATACGCCTCATCCTTGATTTTGGCTTCGGCATCAACACACACGCGTGTCTCCAATAGGTGCACACTTCTCAACATGCGACACGCACTTGATCAAGTGCACGCTTCCCCGCACTTGTGCGCCTCAACAGGCGTGCACCCCTAACTATGACGTGCATCACCCTTGTGGCGCGCCTTGCTGATTATCTGCATGCGCAACACACCTTGTGCACACCCTTCTCTTTCATTGGGTGTACTTATCAATGGCTTGATCATTTCTTACTAACATACCTCGGCCATACCTACATGCCTCGGCATTTCCTTAGCTAGCTAACTGTACAGTTGCTTAGTTAGCGTTTCTCGCAGTAATGTAGCTAGGTATATAAGGGCTGCCAGTAGATCCCTGCATCCCTAGCTTGTCCTTCTCGTCTTACCTTCACTGTAGAGGACAACAATGCTATTCCTTTCTTTTATTACCATCCCTTCCTTCTACGACGCGCGCCCTGGGGGCTTCTAGACAACTCTGACCGCCATGTAACGACACTGGGCGAAACAAGGCCCGGTCGCGACGACCCCTGACACAAACAAGCAATGCAGGAAATGAATAGATAAGCCATGTGTGAGTTGCCATACCATAACAAAGCTGTAACAGTCACTAGCACAAACACAGACTGTATTCATTACTCACTTTAAAAACTAGTGCACTCATCTTGTACACTGATCAAAACATCCTGCCAACATTAATTTTTTCCAATCATAAACCCCTCATGGATATGGATATGGATATGACATCTCCAATATACCCAACAATCATAAGACAATAGTAAAAAAGAGAGCCAGAAAGTGAGAGATTAGTATAGTAAGCATGGCACGTGAGAAACAGGCCAGGATGGGTACATGAGACGCAGTCCATGCAGACATATGTAATGTGAGAAAAAGGAGAGAGGATACGGGAGAAAGAGTGGCAGGTATACAGCGGCTGCCCGCATGAGCTGAGAAGGCGGGATGGTCCACGCATGAGTAGTGATAGATGTGTGTGATGCAGAATCTGTGCGACAAGAGTGGCGTGCGTAGTCATCGCGTCATAAGCAGGGAGACGCGCTGACGCGAGACAAGCTCGAAAGGTCGTGAAGTGTCGTGAGCGGTACAGAAACAAGCGCCCGAGCGACTAGTGCGCGAGTACCTTCTCATTCATCTCTTGTGCGCCGTTCCCACCTAGGACTGCGGTGCCGGCCCCGTTTGAAGTATCGTCACCCTTTGCAAACTCCCCCGTTGTACGGACGGGTGTCTCGGAGTCTGGAACAGCAGGAGTAACCGGCCGTGAAGCAGCCATGCCAGAGGACGAGGTCGCCGTCATTGTGGAAACAATCTGCTGATTATGAGGGTAATAGGACCGTCTGTGCATCCTTCTGAAGTCATAGACGGTAAATCTGCCTTGCATCAGCTTGATTGTGATATCGGTGACGAGAGCACGCACTGTTCCTCCATCTGTCGCATCTCCGCGCTGAGCGTGTTAATATCGCGATTTGCCTTGCGCTGCTTCGCTTTGAGGGGATTGTCCTCCAGCAGAAGCTCCTCCAACTCATGCGACGCGTCAAAATTTGCCTTCTTGGACTGCAAGCAATAGTGATCAGGCATCAAGGTAAGCACAAGTAACCGAGCTCACGTCGGGAACAAACGGCGATGGTAGCTCTTTACGGCTGAGAGCTGCCCAATCAACGTTGGCGAACCAGGGATGACGCTGAAGCTCCTCCATGCTGTCACTCTTCGGGCTACAGCCGAGACGCTTCCAGGGGTCCCGCTCAAGGAACTACGGCCAGCGTAAATTAGTGGGATGCGTCCAGTCAGATTGCCACTTACGCCCTTGAGAACCTGCATGCCAGCACGACTGCATTTATCCTCCGCGCGTTCCGGGAACCTCAACGGATCCTTTGAAATAGAGTGGGTAAGGGCGGTGTTCGTGCGCCCACGGAAAGGACGACGTCCAAAAATTAGCTCGTAGATGCAGACACCGAGCGACCACCAATCGATAGGATAGGTATATCCGCGCTTCGCGAGGATCTCGGGCGCCATGTAGGCCATGGACCCGGCAACACCGGTGAGCATACGGCGGTCGGAGTAATGGACGGCAATGTTGAAGTCCGTCAAATGAGCGTGACCGCGCTCGTCAAGGAGAATGTTATCGGGCTTGATGTCGCTGATATACAGGTGCCTATTATTAGAAGCAAAAACGACGCGAGACGAGAGCAGACGAACCGGTGCATGATACGCTTCTCGTGAAGGAAAGAGAGGGCGGAAGCTAGCTCGGCAGCATAAAATCGGACAGTTTCTTCTGTCAAGGCTCCCAGGCGTTCTAAGTGGACTGCAGGAGGATGTGAACGGTGGACTTGAGGATGGACTGTGGTGACTTACAGCGCAGGTCGCCACCCAGCATGAGATCCAACACAAAGAAACAGTTCTCATCGTCCTGGAACGCGTAGCGCAAATTGACGACGAAAGGGTGGTCGATCTAGGAAAATGGTTGGATGGAAGAATGCACTAAGCGGCGTGTGTGCGCACCTCCTCGAGTAGCCGGCGCTCCTGGATTATGTTTGCAACCGCCTTCATCTTCACACATTTCGCTTTGTTTATGTATTTGAGAGCGTAGAGGTCGCGGGTCTGCTTATGTTGAACTACACGGACCTGAGGAAACTCGCGTTGGAGACTCTCGGGAAAGATGAGGGGTCGTGTGGGGAAAGCACCTTTCCAAAGGCTCCCTTGCCAACACATCGCAAGAGGATGAAGTGAAAGAGGTTGACGTCGCCATCGAAATCAATGACCTAGAACAACGAGGCATGGGCAGGAGAAAGGAGGGAGAGGGCTCCTGGCGTACCTGAGGACGGCAGCAAACGGCACCCATCGGACAAACAAGCCGAAGGACGGCTAAGTGGCCAGGACGGGGTGGAATGCGCGAGGCTGGCGAAATAGGAGGGGGAGGGGTAGAGGGAGGGGAGGGGAGGAAAGCTCGTAATCGAGGGGTCGAGAGGGACAGGAGGGGCGACGGAGGCAAACAGGGGAGTGAGGACAGCAGAAACGGAGTGGACAGCTGGGCGCGTTCCCACGGAAGATGACACTCTGACAGGGGAAGCCGGTTGTCAACCTGAAGCCGGAGCCGCCCAGCATTTCTCGCCGTCGTCTTCGACGATGAGCTCTCTCCCCGACTTTGTCCGCCCCCTCGTCTGTTCCGGGCCGTCGGGCGTCGGAAAGAGCACCCTACTCAAACGTCTTTTCTCCGAGTTTCCCGACAAGTTCGCCTTCTCCGTCTCCCGCAAGCATCTCCGTATCATCTCACGTGGCCTTCCAGTCTGAGCCCGTTCCTTAGACACCACCCGCGCTCCCCGACCGAGCGAGGTCGACGGCAAGGACTACAATTTCACGACACGCGATGCCTTCCTCCGTCTTGTTGCCGACGGCGGCTTTATCGAGCATGCAGAGTTTTCAGGGAATCTCTACGGCACCTCTGTACAAGCCGTCAAATCCATTGCACAGCAGGGCAGGCGCTGCATCCTAGACATCGAAGTCCAGGTCTGTCTTACAGCCTGTACTCCCTGCCGCTGCTAGACGCACTGGTAGGGCGTGCGCCAGATAAAAACGACAGACCTCAACCCTGTCTATCTCTTTGTCGCTCCGCCGTCCGTTTCTGTCCTACGCCAGCGTCTCATCGGTCGGGGTACAGACTCCGTGGAAGCCGTGCAAAAACGGTTACAAACAGCCCTACTCGAGATTGGCTACGCAAAGGAGCCCGGCGCTCACGACTACGTCCTGGTCAACGATGACCTCGAGCGCGCGTACGACAAGTTCCGGCGGATTGCGCTCGGGGGGATCGTAGAGAGCGATACCCTTCCACCTCTCGACGACTGACAAGAGCAGGGATATTACACTAGGACGAATTATTACTGCATGGTGATAAGGGTACAATACGGCGGGCGGCTACAATGTCAAACGGACTTGACAGTGGCATCAAGCCTTCCAGATCGTGGCGAGATGGCGAGGGGGATGTCAATGGTAGGAATTAGGCCCGGTTCATACACGGAACCGAAGATAGGCCATGAGCAATGCAGAGCAGCCAGTCACTGCACGCTTGAGCGAGGGTGCAGAACAGAAAGAGATCAGAAACGCACCAAACCCGACGAGGTATTGAAGTGTCGTCGCCTGACCCGCGTCGGTACACGACAGACGGGATCGGCAAGAGAAAGACGCACCTTAGACGATTGTATTGCGGCGCGCAACCCCGCAATCTCCTGCTCTATGCGCGTGTCAACTTCCTTCATCTTCAGCTCCTGCTTGCTAGCCTCTTCGCGTATACGACCTTTCTCCAGGTTGAGATCCAGCCTAACGCCTGCTTGCGTCCGAGCAATCTCTTCGCGCAGACGTGCCTTAAGCTTGTCAATGTCGGTAACGAGCCGTTCATTCTCTGCCTTAATCATTGAGAGATCATTCTTCTCCATGAGCTGTAGTTCAGACTTGAGCTGCGCGAAGTCGACCTGTTGAGTGTAGTGATTCTGTACGGGAATCAGCCCAAGCAGTAGCGCCGCCTGTGAGAAAGTTCACGCACTTTCTCCTGGTCAGCCTTTGTGACCATGTTGCTCTTCATATTACGGATACTCTCGTCTATAACCTCTGCGATGGCGGACATGATACCTTCTGCCTGAGTCCGGCTCAGGCCTTCGCGCTCCAGCCGCTGCACGAAGTGATGTGTATCAAAGTGAAAATATCGGCTGAATCGCAGTCCCAAACCAGTAGGCGTTACTGGTACATGTCGCCCGGAATTAAAGACGGTGCGGCTGAGCATATTGCTCGTCGACGGGGAAGACCCTCGGGAAGAGACAAAGATGAAGAAGCAGTAGCCTCTGCTGGCTGCTGCACGTCGCGTGTCACGTGTTAAAGGGGTCTTTCTCTCGTTCAAGTTCTTCCACCCCACACGCACTACCATGCAGAGCGACGACGTGATCTGGTCTGCGATCGGTAACTCTTTCTGCTCATATAAAGTCAAGTACGCTACCCCTCGTACTTCTAAGCGTTCCCTAATGACGGCCATGCAGAACATCGACGCAAAACTTCTGTCGCAACGAATACAATGTAACCGGTTTCTGCAACCGACAATCTTGCCCTCTGGCAAATTCTCGCTATGCAACTGTACGCGAAAAAGAAGGTCCATTCTCCTTTGTGTCTATTTTGGACGCCGTTGCCTATGTTCTCACCCCGGGCAGGCATCTTGTATCTGTGTGTCAAGACAATCGAACGAGCGCATTCTCCCGCACGCATGTGGGAACGTATAAAGCTTTCCAGCAACTATTCAAAAGCCCTTGAACAGGTACTTCATCTGAATCTTGTCACTCTCAAATTCTCAACCGCACCAGATTGACAAGGAACTGCTATATTGGCCCAATTTCATGATCCACAAGTGCAAGCAGCGCGTCACAAAGATCACTCAGTATCTCATCAAAATGCGGAAGCTTAAACTTCATGAAGAGTGAGTATACTGTCGCTTCGCCATCAACTATCTGTATGACGCCATGTCTTCTTCAGGCCGAAGCTCGTAGGCATCAAGAAAAAACACGATCGGCGTGAGGCCGTCCGCGAGCGCAAGGCGCTCTCTGCTGCTCATCTTGAGCGCGCTATTGAGAAAGAGTTATTGGAGCGTCTTAAATCCAAGGCGTATGGTGACGTCCCACTCAATGTTAATGAGTCAGTGTGGCGGACGATTCTCGATAAGGAGCGCTCGCGCGACAAGGCTGTCGAGATGGAGGATGAGGAGACGGAGGAAGAGGAAGAGGAAGAGGAGGAGCTCGAGCAGGAGGGAGGCTGGGACGAACGAGAATTTGTGAGCGATATTAGCGGGGATGAAGATGGCTTGAGTGATCTCGAGGAAGTTAGGGTGCGCGGCACCCTTTATTCGCATCGATTTTGGCTAACATCAGCGTCAGGATGGGCGTAGCAGCCACCATGACAGCGACGATGATAGCGATGACGGTCATATGGACGACCATGGGAGTGACAGTATACAAAAGCAGCCGTCCAACAAGCCGCCCAGAACGTCCTTGGGCAAGCGGAGGTCTATGTTCCCTCAACGACGATCAAAGCGTACGTTGCTCTCGGCTGTTGGCCTCATCGCCCTCACACCCTCACCAGGCGGCGCACGAGTAGAGGTGGAGTACGAGAAAGAAATAGACACCCTGCGCGTACAAGAGCATGATATGCCAGTATGGTGAGGACGTCCTTGTTCAGGATGCTCTCATTCTTTCTCATAAAATCGTAAACCACGTGCATACTTCTCGCTTGACATGTACGCTCATGCGCCTCGTAGGCCTTTAGTCTTTCCTCCTGCCAGCAAACCTCGTATAAAATCATATTCACGATTTGACGGATAGGAACAGAAGGACCTCTACTTACGTTGTGAAGATCCGTCTGAGTGTTGAGATGCCTTGACCTTGGGAGTGCAAACAGTTAACCACGACGATCTCAGAAAAGGACTGATATTAAGCCTGCATTTCATATCCGCTTCTTGCCTTCTAGGTGACGCAAGTGCTGCGGTGTAGCAGAGGAGCTAAGTGCGTACCACATCGAACCAAGAAATACCATACAGGCGCCAATCGCAAGCTGGGCATTCCAGCCATTGCGGAACCACCACACACTGACACAAAGACTCAAGGCTTTACGCGCCGTGAGGACAACCTGAGTTGACACGGAAGATGCGCGCTGGATGCCAGGCGTCAGGCCGTATTTTTTGGGAAAAGCGTCAAGAAGGGGACTAACGGAAGAGAGCCGGTTAACGCCAGACACGCAGACAAGCTGCGACAAGAGGTTACCAGCCAGGATGAGGTATGCGACCAACGGACTGCTTTTATTCTGATCAGCGCCATCGACAAGCGCGAAGCTTCTCAGGCCAAAACGAATCTGCGGGATCATGAAAACAAACATGGGTAGAGATAGAGCATGCTGCATTTGGGGATGCGTCAGAGCGCTGGGGCGCGTGGATACTTGAAAACGTCACCGTGTAAAAGACGCCTTCCTGCCAATGCGGACCATAATGTTTGTACGTCCGCTCTTGGAGGAGACCAAGGACGCCGGTGAGAATGAGGGAAGCGGTGAGTAGTGCAACACCGGTAGCATATCGTGCTGGGTCGGGGACAGTTGCGACATTAGGGGCTGAAGGTCGTGAAAGGGTAGCGAGAACAACGCCAGTTGTCACAAAAGCCACCGCGTACTAGCGAACAAACCTGATTATCCTGTTAAGTCAGAAGAGAACACAGGCTTACAATTTGTGTCGGGGTGTATCGTCTTCCCATTAGCAGGCGCCCAAAAACCATGGAAACAGGTAGACCTACGAGACCATTACGGCTCGGCTATGAAGTGCAACAGTCAATGAACACGCACCGGCGGAGCGAAACACGATTTGGACCGTCAACGGGACGTCGTACGCATACACAAGGTTGTTGAGCAAAGAGCCTGACGCAAAAACCAACACTTGAGCTAACCACTCGCGCACAGGGATTTTGCGGGCCTGCAGCCCTGGTAGCAACCCCGTCCTCCACTCTAGAAATGAGGGCAGCTTTTGCAACGTGATGAATAGCATTTGAGAGAACGTCAAAGCCGGCCCTGCAGGACTGTATAAGCAAGTGGATGTGAGGCACAACCTTGGTACACACCGATGAGAGGCTCCATCCTCAGGAGTTGCTCGTATGCCCAGACATTGCTATATGAATGACTGTCAGGGAAACCAGACACGTATGTCACCGTCACGTACCTACAGCATCCGCCAAATACAACGGACACGATCAGAGCATCATCTAGTAAAGAAGCCGTCACTAATGCAGGCGGGAACGTGTCCTTGCCAAGCTCCTTGCGGCCCGTGGTCTGTGTCCCATTTGCACGAATGTGGTTGCGAGAGCTGCCTCCCGGGATCCGCCGTCTACCCATGTCCAAGAAAGAAGCACACTCTGGTAAGAGGAAAGGTGAGACAGAATAGAAGGGAAGCCCTCATTGCAACAAGCTGAGAACGTGGCGGGCCACGAAATGACTCGTGGCGTCGTCCGATACTTTACCACGAGTTCTATGAGTATTGATGCGTATGGCAGACCTGGCCCCCCTTACAAGGTGCCTTCCATCCTGTTACTCCTTTGTGACTGCGCTTAAGATCGATCTGTTATGAAGATGGAGCTGTACAGGACATTGTAATCACAAATTACAACTACGACATGCTGCCCTTCGCTTGGACTGTAGGGCCAGCCATGTACTACTATAGCTGAAGATCTACTAATGAATGGCTTGAAAATGCATAGAACCCCCGTCTTACATGACCCATAGCAAATTCGAAAGGCTTTCTGCCAGCCGAAACAAGCCAAAATGCAGTTTGATGGTGCATGAATCCACTAATGCGTACTAGTAGGAGGATGAGACATCCAACTGGCCAGGCCCTCGCCGCACTTCATAGGCGCAGGGAACGGGGTAGTATGGGCGAGCGTGCGAGGCAGCAAGCTTTTCCCCACAGGGGTTTTTAGTGCGCTGCCCGTGACCACAACTCTGGAGTCCCAGTACTAGTGAGTATGTATAGATGGCAGAGCTGGTAGAGGACACGAGAAGACAGCCTTCCCGGGATCGCGCGTTCGGCACCTCCCCTGAGTGTCCCGACCTCTCCACCGCGCAAGACCACCTCGGTGGCCGAGCACCCCTACAGTTCGAAACACAACCTCCCACAACTCGACGAATGGACTCTAGTTTATATACTTCGTGTAATGTCCACTATGGAGCACCACCCCCCCCTCGGACAGTAAGTTATATACAAACAAACAAACAGACATCCAACTATAGTCTGCCCGGGCAGCTGAGCACTTGGGTCGCACCGGCACTCCGCCTGGTGCTCGCCAGTCCTATTTTTTGAGCCATATGCCCAGATCATAGGTAAACAGTATCAGAACGGACAGACAAGCGAGTACAAGTGCATAGAGGATGCTACAGTAGACACATTGGGGCAGCCATTCAGCTGCATATCCGTGCAACTTCGAAAATGCAGCTAAGCTCGGGACTCTACCAACCGAATATTAAGTCAGAGAACTGACCCAAAACTCCTTTCGATTGCGTCGTCGCCGTTGTTACCGACGTAGCCATAGGTTCTACTCGAGGTGTCATTGGTTTGTGGGCAGGCATCCCGGGCTTGCGGAAAGCTGAGGTCGAGGGTGCTAGGCGAATCGGAGTGCCGAAGGCTGTTGGTGGACTGACACTAGTGTTCGTCGAAGCGGGGTGGGAGAGCGGTCCAGATACAGGCAGGTCCACAGTCATATCACCTGCTAGTGCGATAGACGCGGAAGAAGTGAAGCCCTGCTGCAGACCTGACGTTCCAATTGGATGGGAAATAACGTGTTCCACACGACTGGGATTCTGTTCCTGCTTCAAAAAAGGAGAGTACAAAAAGACATGGTGAGTCGCACCTCCCACTTGGCCCCGATAACCCAACTACCTCCCACGACTTCGCCATTCTTACGCACAGCACGCATAGCGTCCGCCGGCTGCAAGTATCCAATACGGAAGGCGTTCACGAGTTCTGTGCTGGGCTGTGGCTCTGTTGTCTCGCCAAATTGCTTGAAGTATTCCACAGCCACAGGATATTTGTCTGGAGGATAGCCAAAAACAACAACATACAAAACATCATCCGACACGGCGGTACTTGTCAAGGGTGATCGAGTTGAGCTGAAGATAGATTGCTCGAAAGCATTACCCTGTAGAGCCGTTCGTCTACAAAGGTGTTGAAAGAGTAAAGAAAGCGCCCGCACTTTGCGTGATGATCCGACATCGAGACATGTACTATTCATAATATCGTTGACCGATGTAGTGGGTGGCGCATCTTCGTCTAAGTCCCTCCTGTACTCTCTTTCAGTGTAAGAAAGACATCGATATGCCAACGTACGAGCTGTCGAACATGGGATCTTTCCCAAACTCTAAAGTCGAGGCGCGTGCGAGGGACGAGTTTATCTTTGCTTTCGTCTTGACTACTGGCTGCTCTTCAAAACGAGGACTTGTGGAGGGTGCCGCCTGGAATATCATGACAGACTGGTAACAGATCATGAACAGCGACTGACGTTATTCTGCGATGTGGACTGGACGGCTGTTGTCTAAGCGGGGAAAATAGAGGTACGAGTTGGAGGCGCACCATTATAAAACCTTGCTGATACATCGGACGAGTCTGGCCAAAAGTTTCGTTCAGGGAAGACATGGAGCCAGTGGCACTGGTAGATAACCACGGGCTAGCGCTGTGGCCATACGGTCCAGACGACGCCAGCATATTCGCAGAGAACACAGGTTGAACAACCTGACCAATATTATTGAGAGAAGATCGACGCCCGTCGTACTCGTGCAGGTAGGTGGAAGAGTGTGGGTGCGGTGTACTATTGAACATGTTGGGATAAGGATAACCAGCGGCATGCGGTGGATTAATGTTATGTTCGTCGTTCTCACGCCGCTAACATCTCAGGGATATAATCCAAATAAAGCCGGCTGTTTTATGCCACTTGCTTGTCTTTGAGCAATAAAACCTTATTTTTTTGGTCTTTATCGCTACTTTCTATCACCAAGTAGCATAATCTTTCTACGATTTTTTGCTAAGGCAAGCTCCAAGTTTTCCCCCATCTTTGGAGGGACAAGCGACGAAAATTCATAGCTTGTCCTGGGAAATCCCCGTGGAAAAACTGAAACGGCTGCGGCGACAGACGGACATAACAGCAAGAAATTAAATCAAAAGTTTACTGCTTAAATTTGGGAGATAAGCGAAGTGGCTGGTCTTACAGAAACTGCCGGCGCTACCCCCTAACCGATCACTTGCTTTCATCTTGACCAAAAAACCCGCGCTGCAGTCACCAAATACCATCTTTCTTACTCGAACGATTCCTCAGAGGGATACGACGATCCATGACACAAAATCAGGAAGAGGAGAAGCAAACATTCTTTCCAGCCATCGGGCTGATCGCGGAGAAGGCACACGCACAAGATGCTCAGCAACCTACGGACGATGAAGACGATAGACCTGTGCAGGAGATCGAATCATTATGCATGAATTGTCACCGACAGGTAGGTACATCGACTGTGGAAATGCTCTTGCATTCATGTGCTCGCTCAGGGTGTGACGCGTATGCTTCTTGCGTCCATTCCGTACTTTAGGGAGATCATAGTAATGTCTTTCCGTTGTGAGCACTGCGGTTTCGAAAACAATGAGATACAGTCAGCGGGGATCATCCGGCGTTCGTCATATCACACTATTCGAGGGAATATAATGACTTCCCCCCCTTTCAGACGAAGGTGTCGCTTACACGGTCCGTGTACTGGCGCGTAAGGACCTCGATCGTCAGCTTGTAAAGTCGGAGACGTGCACGACCTCAATTCCCGAGCTTGAGCTCACCATTCCCCCCTCAAAAGGGCAACTCACTACTATTGAGGGTCTTTTGCGTGATGTTCTTCACGATCTTAACATGGACCAACCCCTACGTCGCATTCAGGACGGAGCAGCGTACGAGAAGATCGAGGCTCTCCTTGGTAAGATCCGTATTATCCTTGCGGATGACGATGAGGAAACCGGAGACGACGATGGCTCCAAAACGCAGACAAATGCCTCAGAGAAGGATGTGCGCATCACACCATTCACCGTCAAGCTTGATGATCCGTCTGGCAACTCATTTTTGGAATTCATCGAGAGCACGGCCGATCCCAAATGGAATATGCGCACATACCACCGTACAAAGGAGCAGAATATGAAACTTGGTCTCGCTCAGCCTGACAGCGAGGAAACTGGCGTAGATGCCATTGAGATTCCAGGCGAGTTGGAGGGTGAAAATGATGAAATCTACGCCTTCCCTGGACAGTGTTCCAGCTGTGCGCAGCCGCTCACTACATATATGAAGAAAGTCAATATTCCATATTTCAAGGTATATGCTACAAGCGCTCTCATGTGCTCAAGCAATTGACTTGAGCTCATCTCTGCAGGACATTCTTATCATGTCGACTAATTGCGATCGTTGCGGCTATCGTGACAATGAAGTTAAGTCCGGCTCTGCCATCTCAGAAAAAGGCAAACGTATCACGCTCAAGGTCGAGGATCAAGAAGATCTCAGTCGTGATATTCTCAAGGCATGGGCTAATTTGTTCTGCCCTCAGCACACACTCATAGGTTGATAGAGTGAAAGTTGCGGCCTTGCAATTCCTGAAATTGACTTGGTTCTTCATGCCGGCACTCTCGGTGGCCGCTTCACGACGCTCGAAGGCATTCTCGAACAGGTATATGAGGAACTGTCTGAGAAGGTATTTGCAGGGGATTCGGGCTCAAATGACCGCAAAGCTTTCGAGACGTTCCTAAAGAATCTGAAGGAAGTGTGTGCTTATCCGCTCCTAGCCCTCATATAACTGCTAAGCATGCGAGCAGGTAAAGAATGCAGAACGCCCATTTACTCTTGTCTTAGAGGACCCACTAGCCAACTCTTATCTCCAAAATCTCTACGCCCCCGATGCGGACCCGAACATGACGATAGAGGAATATGAACGCACGTGGGAGCAAAATGAGGAGCTTGGCCTCAACGATATGAATGTAGGAGATTATGAACAAGAGACGGAGAGAAAGGTAACGGATGATAATGGGTTTGCAGAGAGAGCGTAGCACTTCAATTTGACGGGCTTAGCACATATACTATATTCGGGTGAGTACACAGAGGATCTACTCGAATAGTGACTGGTCCCCAATTCACGTAAAGCGGATGGTCCATATGTGACGCCTTCACATCATGAAATGCTTGAGGGGGGTAAAGCGACAGCCAATTTTTAGACATCTTAGACTTTCTTGCACTCTCCGCGGGGACACCAAATGTTGAATCCTGGAGCTGCGTTGAAATGACATGCCCATACCTTCGACGAAGATACAATCATTCGCTCGTACAAAACACCTGTTCGCAGTGCAAACACGCTAATGGTAACAGCTTCGAAGCTTAGTCCTATACGGCAGCCACCTTCAGGAGTATCTAAAGCCTACTTTGTACGCTGCCATAAAAAAAACTCGACGTGCTGTCGACGCAGTAGATATGGTGGTCGCAGCCGTGCACTGATTAGGCTAGGGCGTCACGAAAGATTTATGTGGCAATTTCACGAGGACCTGGTTGTTACTGAGCGCAAGTCACATGTCTGAGCGGAAGCCTTTTCTAGAACGGTAGATGACAAAGTCTACGCTGCGGAAGAATACGACGAACAAGCGGCCGTGTGCACCTGAGACTACAGGAAGAAGGTGCGTTTTGACAGCTGGAGCTCGGGCTGCAACCATAAGGTGTGAGTCAACAACTGAGAGATTACAGACGTCAAGGTATACCTTCCAGATCCACTCGTACTCCTGGGTTTTCGGCGGCGCTTTGGGCACACTAAACTGCCCCTGAAGATCTTCCTTTGCATCAGTACCCACCTTCCCCAGGGACGAGTCCTCGGGCCGAGCCTGAGCTTCCTTGTCGTGGAAGTCGTCGAACTCAAGAGTCTGAGGTGATTCTCCAAAGCAGTGGACCGCGGGTATGCCTGTTCGAAGTGAACGTAGCTTCAGGGTAAACCGTGGGCCTATCTCTTGCAGAGCAACCTTTTCGTCGGAGCGGAAAGCATATCTGGTGTAAGGATACAGTCAGAAAGGAATAAGCATAAATATCGTGACAGCGAACCTATGTCGACGAAAGAAGAGAAAATCGCGCTGATTATGGAGAGTCACGACTTGTCTGCCCTGAAATTCAGGCAGAGGCGGGAAGAAGGTCTGGAACATGCGGCCGACAGTATGCCCAAGTCTTGTTACGAAATTGTTCAGGACCAACTCTGGGTAATGCGGCGTCGCACGAGCATGACCCTATGTCGTGTAAGGAATTAAGATGGACCAGCGTGTTGAGGATCTGAGACTTACGAATATGTGCTGTGTGAGCTCTATGGAAGTGAGTTTGAAGTACGCCGTGGGCCCGTTGGGGAGATGGACGACGGTGATAGCATCTTGGTTCACGCCTCGTCAGCTCGCTGGGAGCCGAAAACATAAAGGCACGCACTTGGCTTCTTCGTGTCCTCGTTCACGACAATCAAATTGCTATATCCTCTCTTCGCCGCCCACCCTGCTATCCTGCCCGTCTCAAATTCCCTTCCCTTTGGCCTCTTGTAGAACTCAGCACCTGGGAACACGCCGACAAGCTCGTCGCAGAACTCGTATGTGACTCTGGTAGCTTTACGTGAAGTCGTAATGAGCACTTTGGGGGGAGTATTGGGGTCGTTTGTCACAAAATAGTCCGCAAAGGGATCGGATGCGAGATCAGCGGCAGATTCAACCGTCGGCTGAGCAGACAGTGCATCCTTGGACGAAGGGGATTGTTCGCACCCCGAAGCCTCCGGCTGAGGCAGAGAAGGATCGGCCGTAAGGAAGGATGGGTCGTACTCGCGCGTGTTATCGAGAGTTCGCGGAATGTTTTTGGCGAGCCGATTCTTGAGGAGAGGAGAGAATGAGATGGTGAATTAAAACGGGGAGTCGTTAGACTTACCTTTTTCACAGCTGGATCATCGGCCTCTCGCTTGGCAATTTCAAGCCTACGCTGTAGCTTCGCCTGGCCTTTTGCGCGCTTTTTCTTACGAGCAACTTCTTCGCGTTTGAACTTGTTCTTGATTTCAGGCGGCGCGAAGCGGGAGGTCGGCATGGCGGACGGAAAGCACGACGAGAGGGAAAAAGCATGCAATTCTCTCACACTCTTCCTCCTTTCTGCCACTACATTCACGGTACACTATGCTCGCCGGAAGGCGTTCAATTCCGCTCCTCTTCTTCTTCTTCTTGTCATTGGCCACCTTGTCCAGTGCACTTCACTTCTATCTGGATTCCGGGGAAACGCGATGTTTCATTGAGGAGCTGCCTAACGAGACCGTTGTCGAGGGTGCGTAACTGAGCCTACCTATTGAACATCAAATCGACGCTTCACTCCTCTAGGACACTATCGTGCGCTCGAATGGGAAGAGCAGTCGCAGGCATACCGAGTTAACCCAGAACTTGGAATCCTCACGGAAATAACCGTGCGTTTCCGCCAGGCCTGGTTGTATACGGCCATTCAGTCACATGTTGCTCACAGGAGATGGAGACTGGTCATGTCGTTGCGCAGACCCGCGGTCCGCCCGAGGGTCGTTTCACCTTCACCTCCCATGAATCGGGAGACCATTCGCTGTGCTTGTCTTCCAATTACTCTTCCTCGTGGTTTGGCCCTTCGGCACACATTCGTCTCTACCTCGACGTTGTCGTGGGCTCAACCCGCCCCGACGCTGATCACGATCGAGGTCATGTGTCGGAATTAGCCTCCAAAATCCGTGACTTGAACCTCAAATTAGAG
The DNA here is from genome assembly GCA_022160365.1 of Vararia minispora EC-137. NCBI lineage: Eukaryota > Fungi > Basidiomycota > Agaricomycetes > Russulales > Lachnocladiaceae > Vararia > Vararia minispora. The sequence goes on from MU273762.1 coordinate 22,882, forward strand.
GACATTCGTCGCGAGCAACAATACCAACGCGAGCGTGAAGCAGACTTTCGCGATCTTTCTGAGGCACTGAATTCGCGGGCTGTATGGTACTCCGTTGTGCAGATTGGTGTTTTTGTTGCAACGTGCGTCTGGCAATTACGCCACCTCAAGGTGCATCTCATATCTTCTCTGCCATCCTTTTCTTAGGCTCATATCTACTCTAGCACTTCTTCGAAGACAGGAAGATGCATTGACGATGTGCCGATATTTGCGTTGGGAGTGTGTTCCTTTGGCGCCACACTCCCTTGTCTTATGCATGGTGGCTCTTCTTTCTGCGCCCGCGTAAACCAGACTAGCATATCCTCTTCGTTCCTCGGCGCTTATTCATGTCCCGGATGCGGGGATTGGCTATATGATGACTCTCCTAGATCGTACTGACGGCATGAAGACCTGCTAGTACCTAAACAACCGGATCCTCGATATGCAGGAGTACCTTTCTTCCTGGAGATCCGGTCTCAACCTCGGACAATAACTGCTGGGCTTTCTGTGTAGCAACGTCATCAGTGTCTTCGGCGCTAATAGTGATAATTTCGTGCTTGGGCTCCTTGAGCTGTAACGGGATATCAGAAATGGGGCTGCGCGTCTCAAGAAACCGACGCACATAGCCGCTCGCCACAATATCGGTGAGTTTCTCTAACAGGGCTATGCGTTCATCACGCGAGCGGTTCTCGTACCACTGGCTCTGCCAGAAACCACGGGCAGTAAGGCCCTTAAAGATGAAGTACGAGGTGGGAATGGAGAGTGGCTGCTTCGACATCGCTCCATAGGAGACAAGATGAGCGTTTGGGCCAAGGAGTTTGAGCATATGCGTGGTCACTTCGCCCCCAACGCAGTTGAGTGCCAGACGGATCGGCTGAGTGAACTCAGTAGGAAAATGTGGTTCAAGGGAGGTAGAACACACCTTGTTACCTAGAAAGCCTTTGAGCTCGGAAAGTTTGGTTTTGTCTGTGAGGGTGCTGTATGTGCAGACCAGATCGGCGCCAAGATCTTTCAGCTCCCGCTTCGTCCTCTCGGCTTCGTTGCCAAGTCTACCCGATTTTCTAGTGGCTATAGCTGACGGGTAACATGTACAAACAAGCATACCGATCCCGGATGAGGTTCACCGTTTTTAACTGTTTCGCTTTAGCTATTTGAATGACCGCTTGGCCCACCTTGGACAATTAAAGGCATGAGGAACGCCGCATGCATTTGTGCACTATGCTCACCGCACTATTCGCTGCATTCTGGACTACCCAATCGCCAGGCTTGAGATCTACAAAGTCGTTGAGCATATTATACGCAGTTGGCGGGTTTACCTGCCTCTACTCATTAGAACTATCTAGTGCAGGAATCAAAGAGATGTGTACAGTCATAGTTGCCGCATGAACGACAGTGACCCCCTGTTTGCGAGGAAGTTTTATAACATCCCGAAGGTGCACGTTACGTGCGGACGACCACGTTCCGCTTTGGGACTTTGCAATGATGACCCAATCGCCTACGGAAAGGCCTTTGCCGTCCGTCCCCGAGCCCAGCGCGCAGATCTCAGCCACGCCTTCATTGCCGGCCACGAAGAGCTCGCTAGATATACCGGGAAATGCAGAAGCGGTGGGTTTGCTAGGATACACGCCCTGAATGACATTGATGTCCGATGGATTGACAGGGGCAAGAAGTATGCGTAGATTGAGCGTTCCAGGAGCAGGTGCAGGAAGAGAGCGATGCGTAATAGCACGGATGACCGCTGATGGGGAACCAGGTTCGCAATATGCTAGGACACGGTGTCGATGCACTCGCGCCGTCGTGGCAAACGAGCGGCTGGTCTGAATTAGTGTGCGAGGGTATATCATTCGTACAATACCTCGGCGAGGCAATGGCGGGATGCTGGAAATGATAAGTATGAGCCCAGTGGGTGTATCTCCAAGACCCCAGCCCTTGATGTTGGACAACAGGCGGTGTTCGTGCAGAAGATGACGACCTTGATGACGGCAGTTGATACCCGGTTCTTACCTGAGGAAAACCGCACCTTGACTTACGTGTGGCGTCATCTAGACGCATGCCCACGATATTCTCAAGGCATCCACATAGTACCGGCATTTACAGCCAAACTTCCTGGAGTACTACCTCAAGAACTCAAGCAACCCCGGCAGAGTTTTCCTTCGCTCCCTTGTCGGCAACCCGATCGCTTTCATGCTTGGTGACTGTCCCACTGCCCGACCGCCGGCCCCAGGGCCGGCCCTTACTACATGTACGGCTTGCGGTCTTAACTCTACCGACCCCGAGTAGCTTACCCACTCATACTAGGCGGAGTCCGCTGGGCTCTCACTCCCTATTTACCCCGTTGATTCTGACTCGCATACTTTTAGTGACCCTAGCACCCCCCGCTATTGCTTTAATCTCTGCGTAGCAATGGGCCTTCAGCTCACTACTAAGACATCTGACTTAAAGAAGATAACGGCAGCTGGGTCTTTGGTTGGGTCGGGCCGTTTTACTCTCTGCGCAGGGCCCAGACTCAAGAGAATCAGACCGTCGGAGTGCCAGCAACCTTAAGTTGCCCGTGGCAGACTTCGTCAAGAAAAGTGAAGAATTCCGACCGCAATCATCGCGTTCAATAGTCTGAGTAAAGGCCACTGGCAGTCAGCAATTCGGAGCTTCCTGATCCATTCGGAACGCCAGTGCGCCACCTGGAAATATGTGACCTGCACGGCCCGGAAGCCCTTATAATTATCCCTTTTATCCGGGTAGTTCTTGATGTGGCCGCAGCTTCCAAAACAATATCAATATAGCAGATGGTCTATACAGGGGTTCGGGGGGAAAGGCTCTTTGAAGGACATTGGGCATAGACCTTGCCAGCAAGCTCAAAGCCGTTTCAAGTCCCGGCTAAGAGCCACAAAAGGCTGTGCACCCGCTAAATATTAATGTTTAGGGTCCAGGGTCTGGTCTCAGCAAATCGGCCTACGGACAATCATCGCTCTACGGCGGTCTGCCCAGATGCGAACGAGCTCTCGCCCGGCTCAAGCTGTCCCCCGGGCGCGCGACGCATATGCTCGCTCCCTTGTAATCGGCCCGCGTTGCCAATGCTGCTCGGGCTCAATTGAACGGCAGAGATTGTGCTCGGTCTTCTGGTCAGTCCAAATGAAGACGGCGGGGACATGAGCGGTGGCGGCGTCGAAGATGGCAGGAGGATGGGCTGGATGGGAGACATGTAAGTGATCCCCAAGTCCTGGAGGACAGTCTTCATATGTTTCATGAACGCATTGCGCCGCGCCCAGCGTGCGCCCCAGTCTTGCCAGTTCGGGCGATCTACAGGCACGAAAGATGATCAGACGAACAGATGTGCGAGTGCGGCAGAAGAACGCACGCTCGACGCCGACAATGATGTGGATGCAATTCTGATACTCCATCTTGTCAATGTTCATGTTACAGTTCGACCATTCGCGGGAGTTCTCCTGGACGTACGCTACGATGCGTTGGCGTAGCTGCTCAACGACCTGAAGCGGGGTGTCATATCCGACCTGTAGCTCTGTAGTCTCCCACCTGATAATGAATCAGCGAAAAGGGTCACATCACAAGAACTATGGAAGTGTACATGGAGCTGCTCCTGCGCAAATTGTGCACCAGTTTTGAGCTGGATAGCAGAGAGTTGGGTGCAATAATCTCTTGCCCGTCTACCCGGCGAAAAGTCGTGGAGAACAGACCGAACTCCTTAACGAACATCGGCTGAAATTACCAGGTCAGTTTTCAGGTTTGTGAGCAAGAAAAATTGAGGCTGACGTTATCGTCAATCAGAACGAGGTCACCAACGTCATATACGTGGGTAGAGAAGATAAAGATAAGCTGAAAACTGATCGATGGCCAATCGAATAGGATAGTGGATGGGGGACTGACCGACTCGAACAGCTTCTGAGCTGAGTTTCCGAACACGAATGAGAAACCTAGAATGATCGTGGCAAGAGGAACTAGGGACGCAACCGTATTGTTCGGATTGAGAATGAGTAGCCAAACGAAGATGATAACGATAAGAGCGCAGAACAGCATAGCATAATCGAGCTTCGCGACGATCGAACCAACATCTTTGAGGGATGAATTCAAGGCTTTACGCTCGCGGTAGATGCGTTGCACAGCCTCTCTCATCTCGCGTTTGCTGATATCACCGTTGCCATCCTTATCAAACAGCGCGAACGCGGCGTGTGCCTCCGCGGTCGAGTGAAAGTAGGGGTAGAAGTCTTGAAAACCATTATGAAGATGGAATTGATTAAGACAATAGGGCACACACCTTCGACGACAAGATACTGTCGCGGCGGGTAGACGTCGGTTAGCGCACTGAACAACTTCTGCGCCAGCTTGCGAGCTGAGACCAGGTCACCAAGCTCCTGCTGCTGATTCCACCGTGAATTTTTCAGCGCGACTTGACCGATTGCCCCGCTGATCTGATCCACGATGACTGTCGCCATCGCTTTTTTGTGTGTACGCTTGCGTGCAGCAGCACTAGCCCTTGGCGATTCGGTAACTAGCTTTTCCATGGTCGGGGTTGAGGAGCCGCTGGCCTCGGATTGCTTGTTGCCCCCACCAAAGAAAATAGAGGAAGTGAGGGAAGCCTTGTTGGTATGACCCTTCCTTCCGTAAGGCGTCTTCTTCGGACGAGAGGGCTCGGCATTGGATAGGCGATCGAGGGCTTTCAAGCCAAGCCTATTCTCGGCTAGTCTTTCTGCAAGAGCGCGCTCATGGAAATTAATGGCGATGAAATGAAGTGCGACCTTCTCCGCAAGAACTATGATTCCTGCTGCAAATAGGGCCTGGCGCACGGTATAACAGGGAAAATTCCAACAATGGTCAAGGCGTGCAAAGCCGGAGAGGATGAAGAAGCACCTTCATAATGCGATTAATGACCGTCCAGTAAGATCCCGGGGGGTGATAGACGGAACGTAGGACGGAGAGGGCGATCCAGGCCCACGATATGTCCAGTGCGAGTTTGACCCAGCCCGAAACAGCCGTTAATAGCTGACGCTGTAGGTTAGCTGGAAGGCGTGAAGAAAATGGAACCCACGCACCTCGACCTGCGTTCGCAGTCGCTCAATAGACATGCCTGAGATCCTGAGGACGTTGACGAAGATGCGCGGAACGAGGTCGACAGCCAGGTACGTCAGACAAGACGCGGCCCATATGATGGCAATCCAGAGCGACCACATTCTCACGTAGAGTAGCGATTTCTTGAAGTGAAACTGGACGACGAGGTAAGGGGTGATACAAATGCCGACGCCGAGGATCCCAACGATGAGCACGCGAATCGGCCGGGCGAGCTTCAGAAAGAGAAGATAAAGCCGACGGCCCCTTCGGACCTTCCCACCAGCCTCCGGGAGCCCAGTTTTGGTCCTCGCTTTTGCATCTTCGCCCTCGTTCCAGTCAAACTCTTCGTCAGAGTCGGTAGCTGTGTCCGTGAAGCTGCCAAAGTCATTGTCTGGATGAGGACCATCATCCTGCTCATCTTTGGTGGGGCCCTGCTTTTGGTCATTTACATAGTCGTGGTGCTTGAGCGATGGGAGAGGAATCTCTTCATCCGTACCGGTGTTGGAGACGGTAGGCATATCGTCGACAACGACAGATGGTAGCCGTCAGAGCATGAGATGTCCAGACAGTGTCATGTGACAAATGAATTGATTAAAGTTCTGTTACAGTATTTCCGCGCCCAGGCTTTCCTACCCTATCCCTATACGTCATCGGATTTATCGGTCTGTAGCTGTCTCAAGTTCTCTACGCGCTCTCTTGTATCCAAAATTCGCCCTCAGCCTACACCAAACCCGCTTCCACCGCCAACGACCTGAAAACGCTCTCTGGTTTACCTAGCAGTGTCTTCGGTTCGTCAAATTCGAGGACCTGCATACCCGTGACCGTCAACCAAAGCTGCCTGAAGAGCTTGACGGACTTATTCCGTCAGCTCCGCATGGAGCAGTCCAGAACGCACCTTTCCCTCGGCGAGCACCAGCACACGGTTGGAATCTATTATCGTGTTTAAGCGGTGTCTAGAAAGAGATCACCGCTCAGTTCTTAGTCTGAGTCCGCATTACTCCACAATCACACGTACGCGATGGTAAGCAGCGTCACGCCAACGAATTGGGGACCACGGATGATTTCCTGGATAGCACGGTCAGTCTGCAAATCCACCGCGGATGTTGCTGCAAGACCTCGTCAGCGACCGCGCGGCAAAGAGAAGGTAAGAACAAGTGCCTTCGTCGAGGACAAGAATTTTCGTCTGCGCACGCAGTCAGGGAGGATCACAAGCGGTAGCATCGCCGGTCAATGCTCACCTTGCGCAGCAGCGCTCGGGCGAAGCATAAGAGCTGCCGTTGGCCCGAAGACATCGACGATCCGCCTTCTGACACCCGAGCATCCAGTCCACCCTCTAAGCTCTCAACGTACTCTTTCAAGTGCGACTGGACGTTGATTTGATCAAAGCGTACGAACTTCAGGCAGGGCTCAACACACCTGCTCCAAAGCAATCCATATATCCCCATCCAGGTGCTCACCAACCGGATCAATGTTTTCGCGAATTGTGCCCTCGAATAGATCTGGTGATTGAGGCACGATTGAAATAGCCGAACGCACTGTCAAACTGAGTCAGGTCGAAGGGAGACGTATCTGCCTAATTTACCACGTACAGTCATGAAGCCCTATCCTTGTAATGTCGACCCCGTCGATGGATATAGTGCCAGCAGCGGGTTCCAGCACGCGGAAAAGTGCGAGCAGAAGCTACAAAAAGAACCAGCTTACATTACGGGACGAAGGAAAAACGCCATACATACAGTCGATTTTCCGGCGCCAGTACGGCCACATATACCTATCTTCTCAGCAGGTTTCTAACGGTAGAAATTAGTGACCTAGTCGAGTATGAAGGCATGGAATCATACAATGTTTAAGGTGACATCCTTCAGTGCGAGATCCAGATCTGAACGGTACCGCAACGAGTAGTTCCTGGATTTCCCTTAGCTTGTTTGCGCGGATCTGACCATCTCTCGAGACCCACCTGAACTCGATCCTCCCTTCTGACGGCCATTCGCTCTCTGGCTTCGTGTCCGGAATCTCGTACGGAGCCTCGGGCTCAAGCTCGATATACTGCAGCATGCGCTCTACACTAACAATATTTTGTTCAACTTCGCTGGCAGAGCGAACAAGCCAATTCTTAGCCGACGTTAGAGTCGTTTCAGAAAGAGGGCTGCAGACTTACCAGTGAGCTTGTAGTGCTTAGTGCATACGATATAACTAGGCCAACGAGCCCGGCGTCTACACTGCCCGTCATAAGCGCGACCATAGATAACATGCTGGCCAAGAAAATTATCGCCGCGCCGACGAGCTCAAGACGAAGGGCAAGCCAGCGGTTAACGGAAGTGCTCGGCATGTAACATATCGTGTTGCGATCAATGCGACATTCGTTGATGCTGATGAACATGTGCTGCAGTCCGAATGCCCGAATCGTTGACAAGCCGGACAAAGACTCGCCGAACCATGAGAAGAGTGGAGACCTGGATACAGCGTTGAGACGCTGAAGCTCACGTGAAGTCGCAAGGTAGTACCTGTCCCAAGAATCAACACAAGCTCGAAACAGAGCACATGGATGGAACATACGTCGTAACTTTACTGTAGAACCAGCCTAGTGGCACAACAGCGACGAGGAAGAGCGGGAAACTAGAGCCGATGACCACCACAATGCCGAGGCATGTTGCGACAGTCCGAAAAGTGCTTTGGATGACGCGTGCGAGCACCGAATCAACCACGTATGTATCACGAGAGAAGAGATTCATAATCCTAGCGAAGTTTCAATGCGCGTCTCATTTGGCTGAGGGGGAACTTGCCTTCCGCTGGGAGTGACTTCAAAGAACGTGAGCGGCGCTCGCATCACTGCATGCAGCATCTGTCGAGAACGTTAGCTGTGGAGTTACGACGAAAGGCAAATTTACACCTACATTATCGTGCAAGTTCTTGGAGCTCCGTAGAGCGCACAAAACCCATATCACAATTGCAGACATGCCCTGAATTACCGCAGCCCCAAGCGACAGTCCGCCGTATACCCAGAGATAAGCCCTGGCATCGCGATTATTGTCACAATCGCGATTGCCTTCCCCCCAGACTTTTAGCGAGACGCTGCCTAAAACTGTGCACACCTGCTGCAATACCATGCTGACGACGAAGAGAGCGAATCCGGATCTAGATGCTGCTTCAATGTATCGTAGGTAGACACGGGTGCTCACGCGGCCCGTTTGGCTAGCCTCGGTGCTCAGACCCTGAGAAGCTGAAGAACTGGCGGGTGCAGGCGGGGGTGCTACTGTCGCGCGCGGGAAGCTGGCTCGACGGGCGAGCTTCTCTGCAAGCGTGACACTGTCAATCTGCTCGTCGTTGTTGAGTGTATCACCTTCAGATGGCGTGGCTGAGATCTGCGTCGGCGTAGCGGCAGCGGTGACGGCAGTCGACGAAGAGCCGTTCACGCTGCTATGGCCGTGACCATTACTGTCTGTATGTCAGTGCGCGTGAGTGCAGAGTAGATAAAATGGAATCTAACATGAGTCTGTAAAGTTCGCCTTGGGGATTCGTAACAAGCTTCGCGTACGGACCCTCCTCTACTATGACACCCCGCCGCAAATAAACAATATGATCAAAGTGCTGCGCGAAAGCGACACTGTTGGTCACAAGAATCCGAGCCTTGGTGCAAAGTATACCGTGAGGACCGATAACTTGGTCTGTAAAAACAAAAGTTTAGCATTCCCAGGTGAACATGAGTATGATGTCAAGCCGCACTGAAGAGGTGCCGTGCCACATGTGAATCAACCGCAGCGAGGACGTCGTCGAATAGGGTCCTGATGTATATTAGCAACAAACGCAGGCCGCGCCCAATGCACTCACAGATCCGCACGCGCATAGACCGCACGAGCTAGGGCAATGCGAGCACGTTGCCCGCCACTCATCTAGTATTATTATTCAGCAGACGGTAGGGAGCGAATGAGATAGCGCTTACTGTGATTCCCTTCTCGCCGACTTGGGTCATGTCGCCCTGGGGCATGAGCGCTAGATCGGGCCTCAAAGCACATGCTGAAAGATGCTCGGTAATAGGACAATAGCCAGCGACGAGCACGCACCATCCAGAACAAGATTATAGAAAGTCTCGTCATACTCATGTGAGAACAGTATGTTCTCCTTGATCGTAGAGCTCATAATCCTGAAAATAGATAAGGGTGCGTTCAGAAAATCCAGGAGTCCACAGCTACCAGGGGTTCTGGCAAGCATACGCCACAGTACCATAAACCTGAACCTCGCCGTCCAATCTTCGCATGTCGCCTATGATCGCCGAAAGCAGACTTGTCTGGGAAAGCATGTATGAGGATCGCCGGATAGCATCAGCCTGAGGCCACTGACCTTGCCTTGACCAACTCTCCCATATACACCGATGATATTACCCTTGCGGATGGTAAGGTTGATATCGGCAAGCGTAGGTGCTTTGGCTTCTTTGGACCACGCAAAGTCGCCGTTTTTGATATCCAATACCTATTACTTGCTCAATACCCTGACGAACGACCAAGGGAATATCCGTACAACGTCACCGTCCTTTAACTTTGACTTCGTAGCGACAGTCCGCGCATCGGGCTGGAGCTCATCCGAAGCAAAGAAATTCGTGAGACGCTTGACGGAGACCCAAGCTTCAATCATGTTGCTCGTAACCATGGCAAACTGAAGTTGTCAGTGGCAGTACAAGCAAGAACATCTCTAAAAAAGGCGTACCATCGCAATAGGGAATTGAACGAGCATGAAGAGTGACAGAGCAGGGAAAATGACCTCGGATGTAAGGGGCTTGGGATAAACCACAGAAGCTGTGGCAAAAGAGCAAAAGCCGACTAGAACTAGAGAAGGTCTTTGCGTAACAATTACACGGGCAGATATAAAAATGCTTACTCGGCACTACAATCCACAGAGTATTGCTTAGAGCGGTGACTACCGCAATCTTCCGCAAGAGCTTGAGTTCTTTTTCATTGCGCACGTGCAGAACCTTGCGCAGAAATGCGTGCTCCCATGCATACAGCTTGATGCTGACTATCGATGAGATCACATAGACCTTGATAGGGCATTAACAAGACGGACCTGCGGATGTTGGACAGCAATTCATTCATGAGCTTCGTACGCTCGTCCCTATTTTTCATCTGTTGCTCTTGTAGCTTTTTGAGAACTTGGGCTACGTAGGTGTTCAGAGGTACAGAGAGTATCATGATTCCTACGCCGACAAAGGCAGACCATCCAAGAAGGTCATACAGCGAGATGAACGCGATCGTGATCTACCACTGTAAATTGAGCAATGCTACAATGGGTAAGCGTGAAGCCATTGCACCTGAAATGGCCCTGAAATGGCAATCAAGGCGTACGTGCAGAAGTCTTGAAGTCGTGTAGCATCGACAGACATCAGATTGACGATATCTCCGGTAGATCGTCCACGAGCCGAGCTCGACAGTACGAGCGCCTTCTTGTAGATGACTGAGATGAGACCCGCGCGCACGCGCATGCCGGTCTCATAACAGTGTTGAAAGTACTGAGGGGCATAAGTGCAGGGCACACGCACAGGAAAAGACTAACCTGGTGTAAAATTATCGACTGCACGACGGCCGCGACAAACATGATAACGACAATTGCAAAGCCTTCCACAATAGTCGGGCCATCCGACTTCCCCTGGACATGGTATCCTTGGTATGTTGCAATATATGCGAGGAACAAACGGAGAAACTGAGGTTGCGCGTAATTGAGACAGTCTTGGAGTATTTTCAAGAAGGCGGCGAAGGCGTACGGTCCTCCGTAAGCAGAGCAAAGTGCAACAGCGAGCGACTTGCTAGAGCGGGATGTCACACATCGCGTGGTGCAACAAGGGAGGGAACGCACTGGCCCTTCATTGCTGTCGTTAGCCGGTCACCCAACTTCGTGGATCGGTCCGACTCAAGAAGTTCAGGTAAGTCGGCCTCGGTAATGGGCTGTTTTGACCCTTTTTGCAAAATGGGGCTGAGCCAAGCGAAATACCAGACATTAAATATATCAGCGGTGAGGAGAGGATTCTCGGTATAGAGCGCGTTGGGGTCACGATGAGAAAGCTCTCCATAATCTGGACCGAGACGTTCGAGCATAAATGCAGCGAGTCCCAAACTGGCACCGGCCCAGCGTAACGCGAATGTGAGACGTGGATAGGGTATCTGTGCAGTGACAACAGTCCGCGTCCATATTGCCAGTATAGCAATGTAGATGGGCCAGAAGAGCAGGAAGACGGTGGAAGCTCGGCGGGTCCGCGTGTGGTTGAAGTAAATGAGGAACGGGAGTGCGGCGAATGCAATGACGTGGAGAGCTGGAGTCGGCGAGACGACAACTGGGTAGGGGTGGATGCGTAAAATGACGGCGTCAACAATCGCGCATACACCAGCCAGACATAAGCAAATCTGCACACGGCAGGTCCCAAGGCGCGGTTAATACATGCTTGTAGGCAAAGCATCACAGATGACATACCTCCTTTGCCCTGAGGACCCGCGCATTTTTCCTGGACTGCTTTGGCCTATACGGTAGTGTACGGAAGAAACTGATGCGGACAAGAGAGAGGACGAGGACGGAGACGAAGGCGCTGGGGAGGAGAATACCCTCCTCGAAACAGGCCGTCAAGTCAAAGTCACGTAGGCGGGAGACTGGGCCCCAGCCCTCGGCGCTGCTACAGGCACCGTCGAGATCCAGGCGGAGGAACATGGCGTGCGATGAGGCGGACGGCGTTGGAGAGCACGCTAGATGACGCGACCCACTACGGTCCGACGCCGACGAACCTTTTAAACGTCTCTTCCGGCGTCTTACAAACCACCAGCGCTCGGTGATACGGTGACGTGGACCCCGTGGTCCCGTTCGTGTACGTTACGCTACTACACCGCGGGTCGGGTGAACACTGGACCACAGCTGGAACCGTCACGTTGTCGGGCCATGCGTCTCACCTGGAAACCAGGCGGTCGCCGCGCCGAAAGTCTATACTGGCGGAAATGGATACACAGTGGTACCATTTCTTTTTCCCTCTGCGGACCGGAACAGTCTCCAGAGGGAGGCGTCAAACAGCGCCAGCTGGTGTCCAGGTGTTCTCGCTCGGTGGCCATCTGAGAAATTGTGCCGAAGCAGCATCATAGCTTTCATGGCTGGCAGCTGATCTTTCACCTGGGTAATCTGTTCGCTTCATGGTACCCTCCA